>BQNB010182482.1:0-12496 GCA_026074375.1 Tanacetum coccineum | reverse complement strand
AGCCTAATGGATGACTTTTATTCTAGCTATTTTTTTAAGCTAAAAAAAGTGATCAATATTACTTAGTGGCTATACCACTAATAAAAATGACCAAAAAGCTACAATATGCAACAAAGAAAAAGCAGTTTGAAATCAAAAAAGCACATTAAAAAGGCTCATTTGAAAAGCTATCTCACACAGATTCAACACTTAGAAAAATTTTGCAATCTTCACAAATAGCCACTTTTGAGCTTAAACATAAGCATAACAAATAGAACCTTATGAACTTATAACCCACTACAAACAGATTAAGATTTGACCTCAAAGAACAAGAATCAACAATCAAAAGAGAGTTTGAAATTCAGGATAAACCACAATAAGCAATTGAAAAAGCAATTTCTCAACATTTTCAATACTTAGCAAATTTTGACAGCTTTGGCAAAACACAAAACTAATAATGCAGGCCTATTTGTCTTTGTTTCTAACCTGTTTTAAGACATGCATAAGCACAAAAAAACATCACAAAACAACAATAAGCAAGATCACAATCAAATAAGCAAATAAGATGAGCTTAAACCTCACAGTTTCAAACCACAAACTCTTAAAACATTAACAATGAGATTTAATACTTAAAAACTTAAACAAACTGAATTTTTGGACTAATTTAAGCTAAACTAAATTGACCCAAGTGCACAAGATAGGTTTTGACCCATTTTGACCCATTAAAACAGTTAAACCAAACACCCCTTTACACACTTAAAATGCCTTTTCTACTTGAAAACTTAAATTTTTATAAACAAACCCTTAAGACTAGATATCTAACAAGCATAATAAACAATATTAAGCATATTTTAATAACAAATAAGCACTTAAATAAGCTAAAACAAATTATGCAATTTAATAAGCTATTTAAGACAGTTTATAAGAAAACTTAAACAAATGATCTCTAACCTATAAAACAAGCATAATAAGCATTAAACATCATAAGCAAATATAAGTAGAAATAAGCAAAGCTAAGCAATGCTACAGTAAAATGCAAAAATTTTAAAAATAAGAGACTTACAAAGGCCCTTGCCCATCCAAATAGGGCAATCAAGCTTATAAATAAGCTAATCTACAAGCTCTAGGTTGTCAAAAGACAAGCTAGTATTGTCCATAAGCCCATCCAAATCCGGCTTATCATCCAAATAAGCTGTGGTATTTTTTTTGGTGTGATTTCTTTTTTTGGTTTTTTTTTTGTAAAATTTTCTTAAGTACTCTATATTTAAATGAAAACAAATTTAATAATATGCTTAAACAAGATCTTATAAAAGGCTTATGCAAGATTCTTGATAGCTTTTGAACACAAATAAGTAAAACAATTTTTAAAGTAGAACTTGAAATTTCATTAATTCATAAAAAGATACATTACAATATTTAAAAGATTACAATAAAAATTAACTAGGTGAAAAACTTAAACTAAAAACTAACTGCCTCAAGGGCTTACAATTGAGCTTTATTTATACTAATCAAAAGAAGATTCTATGAGTTGTGCTTTCTTTGTGAGAGCTCTTGCAGGTGTGTTTGTTGTGTGAGAGGGATCCAAGAGTCATCATAGCCATCCAAAATGAGTAGTGTCCAAGTCATATCATCTTAACCCTTGATCTCTTTTCTTGTCCCTTGGACGAATGAGGTTGCAAGGGATTGCCAAGGTGGATTTTGGTGGGATAAGGTGTGTAAAGGTGTTGGTCGACATAGGGGAGAAGAAAGGGGGATGATGTCTTGTCTGGTAGTGAGGACAGGGCACATTTAGGAAGATGTACAGTGTTCCCGCTATTTTTAAAGGTTTGGGAAATGGGCAAGAATGGTCCCTGAAAGTGTTATATGTTATTGCATCCAACGTCCTTGTATTATGCAATTTTGGTCCTTTTGGTTTGTAAATGGTTTGCACCGTTAGTCCTTAAAGGACTAACGGGGTAAGGTTATAAGGGGAATGGTTAACAGGTTGTTAAGGGCTTTAGGTGTGGGATTGGGCTTGTTTTATTGGGCCGGTTAATAAAAAAAAACTTGGGCTTATAAATAGCTTAAGGCTTATAAGGTTTGTAAAGTATAAGTGGGCTGACCCGGGCCCACTAGGTGGGTACGGGTGGGCCCACTTTTGGCAATTTAGGTTTTCGGGTTCGGTTTTTGATGCTTTTTCCAATGCCACTTCCCGGGGTTGACTTTGACTTTGACTTTTTTGTTGACTTTGACTTTGTCTTTTTGACTTCTCACGGTCTTTCCGTTCTCGTGCTCGGTTTTGTCGTTTTGGCTTCGATTTTGTCCTTTTCTTGGATATCCGTTACCTGCATAATACAAATGCAAAACATACAAATACAATGTATTTTTGGTACGTTTTTGGTCATTTAAGTTCGTTTTTAGTGGTCAAAGGTATGTGTAATTAAACACATACCAAAATCCCCCATACTAAGATATTGTCGTGTCCTCACGCAATGCTATAAGTAAGCACTTAGAAAACTAAGAATCTCGATCCCCCTCGACTAATTACCTCGAAAAGTAGCTAAGTGTTCATCGAGGGAAATTAAAGAATCAATAGCTTCGAAAAGCCCCGTTTTTACCATTCTTAAAGATATACACTTATTCCTACTAATATTTTTGTTTTTTTTATAAGCAACTAACTTATTTGACTTTCGTTATTTTCATAACCGTTAGGGATCATAGAACAAGATGCATTTCGATCCGAAAATGCCCCAAAAAGGATAAATTCATCGTCCCTGACTTTTCACTCGTTCCAAACCAAGCTTAAAACGAAATCACCGTTAAATATCAGTTAAGATGCTAACACTACTCATATTTGCAACTTGTGAACTTTTCACTCCCGACAATTATTATATATTAGGTGACTGTGCCATTTTAAATTTCAACCATGGATCAATGTTTTGCAAAATTCTATGTTTCACATTCCACCCGAGAATAATGAGTTTGAAGGCGAGATCATCCCATGTAGCGACTTTCGTCTAGGCACATCCCAACCTTGCGGCTAAATGACCAGGCTTTTGACACCCCACAGAGACTAGTATCGGAACTCACGGACCTTTGGTTTAAAAAACTCTTAGGTTTCCCGTATATACATAGCTTATTTAAAAACTTAAAATGAAATAGTCAAAGTTCAAAAGCATATTTAAATTTAACAAAAAGATATCTATTTATTAATTCACACTTAATATTAAACATAACATTGATGCAATTGTAACCCTCGACCTTTTAGAAGGCTGCAACATCGGTTATGAGCCGGCAAGATGCAACAAACTTTTATCAGCCCACAGTTTATATTTATTATATATATTTTTTCATTTTTTATCATTTTTCATATATATTTTTTTTCACGATATAGAGAAGACTTCTTTTTGAAAAATTCAAGTATAAATTTGAACTAAGACTAAATTTTTTACTATTAACTACATAAAAATTATTGATTTAAGTTTAATCTCCAAACATAGAACGTATTATTAGTCCGGTTAGTAGCTTATGGGAGAAAAAGCCACAAATTACACACATGAGCTTTTAAGATTTCTAAATAATCCTTTTTTAGCATCCAACTCATACCTAACTCTATCATTTTTTGTTCTTCGCAATCCGCGAACGCTTAGTTTAAAAGTTAAGGATTCCTGAATAGCTTCTTTCAAAATGGCTTCTGCGTCCTCGGTGAATATCTTGGTAGAGCTCAACACGCTCGATCGGGTTAAAATTTATTCTTATTCTACCCAACAGGAAAGTCAAAATTGTGACAAAACACTTATTTTCTTTGAAAATTTTTAATTTTTTTTTATTTTTTTGAAATTTTGGTGGTAAAAACGGGATTACGTGAAAACAACGACTGCAGACATAATCAAATCGATAGACCCCCCATACTAGAATTAAACATTGTCCTCAATGTTTGAAGAAGGGTCTCTACGCAAAACCTAAGCCGTTTATGAATTATGCTAAAGATAAACGTTAGTCGATAAGATTAGGATATCGGATTCCCAAAATGAAGCTGAGGATATGAAGCTCTTGTGATCGAAGGACAAAAACTGTGAGCATGAGAGGCTTCAGAATCCGGGCAATCCTGGACATACACAACAAAAACACAAGCAAACGAGAATGGAAGAGGCGAGCCTCCTCACAACAACAAAAACACCTATTAGCAAATAGAAAGAAGATAGAATGAATAAGCATGGGTTGCCACCCACGAAGCGCTTATTTTTGTTAACCGAGTCTTGAGCCTGACTCGACCCCGAATTCGTTGGTCCATGGGGGAGCAAGTGGAAGATAAAATCTCCATCGGACTTTCATTCAAGTTGTTTGGATAAACATTGAATTTCATGAAAGTTCCACTCCGATGAGATACACCCGGCATAAAAGAATGATAAACGGAGATGCCGGGGTCAAAAATGGTATCTTCATTCCCACAGGAGAGAAGATATGGTGGAGCAACTGGATACGTAAGAAAAGGAAGAAAGATCCATACAATATAAGCGAAATGAGATTCAAGAAAGATCCATACAACAAAAGCGAAGAGAGGAGATTGGTCATCCTCTATTGGTATATTCACATTAGTTGTAGAAACGTTCTCACGAATCCCGAGGTCAATAGAAGTCAAATCTCCCAGATTGGGCTCACTCTTAAAATAGAAAGATTCAAGATCCAGAGGAGATATGATGTGAGTAATTTCATTGGTGAACTTCTCATGATAAAAGTCACTCCTATCGGCAGGAGAAAATGAATCGATCAAAAGATCAAAGATGAACGAATCATATTGAGAAAAATCAGCATGAGTAGTGGTACTGCCACTACTCTTCTCTTCAATATGATCGTCATCGAGATAGAAAGCTTCATATAATCCGGAAGAGAATAATCAGAAAGAGTAGTGGTACTGCCACTACTATTCTCTTCCAAATCAAAGCAGAAAGTTTCAGATTCGGTTAAAGAATTATCAAAGGTGTTAGTCTCCTCCAAAAAAAGGTTAAGAGATGTGGAGGAAGACTTGGTTACACAATTAAAAGATGGAGTGGGATTATCTTTTAATGCTTCGATGTTAGCAATAAGAAGATTGACATTCAATAATTTTTCACGAAGAATATCGTCTTTGATTGTTAGAAGAATATCAGTATCAACCCCTCCAACTTCCGGGATAACAATCTCCACCACCTCTAAGCTGACGATCTCAGCATCGGGAGGTGATGCATCGACATAATCAATATCCGCACTGTAGGGAGAATCATCATCACTTAAAGTAGAATCATCATTGAAATCGACGACAATCTCATAGTGTTCTTTGAAAGCTTTAAGAGGGGTAGGATTGTTACAAAGAGGCACATCACACACACTATCGGGAATACCCTTAGACTCACTTAGGATCGGGACAAGGTTCTCAACACTAGACTTTATTACTTCGTCCGATTCCGTTGCCGGAATAGTGTCAAGATGCTCGTCCCCCATACTTAGAGGGTTAACGGGCTCCTCGGTTGCTAAGTCGGGTGTGATTGCAATGGTATAGTCCTCATCATCATCAAAGTAAATGGCAGGACGATTCCAATTCAGACTATTAATAAACTCTGCTAGCTCCTCACTTATAATTTTCACATCATTAAGAGGTTTGTTAAGTAATTATTGTATAACCTCTGGTTGATGTTGTTTTTCTTTAAATGCATGTTTAATTTCAAAAATGTGTCCCAAGCTTGCATTAAAACCTTTGGTGTTTCTCTAAAAGATATACGATTAAATTTCTTTAAAAATGTTTCTATAGATTCCATAAGGTCTTCTCTAGCTTGCAACATTTCCACAGTCGTTTCTTGAGGAGGTTGATGAATGACGGGAGACTGCGGGGGTTGAACTTGGTCAAAACCGAAAGAATTAGAATCATAGCAAAAATTTGGCTCATAATAATTTTCATTCACCGGTTGACATTGAAAAGTTTCATGAGGACCCCCGCAGTTTTCACAATAAGGCTCATCGAAGATCAATTGATCACATTGAAAAGTCTCATGCGGGCCTCTGCAATTTTCGCAACAAGGTTCGTAGAAGATCACTTGTTGACATTGAAAAGTCTCATGCGGGCCTCCGCAACGGGTACAACAAAGATATTGTTGAAAACTATGAAAATTTTGTGGGAAATTAAAGTCTTGAGTGTAACACGGTTCCGGATTATAGGTAAACGGAACATGAGGTGAACAATCGTGACCATAATAAGTGTCGTTCCCACAAAACTCATAAGAATACGTCGAGGGTTGCGGAGGTGGGTTGAAAACGTTAGGAGAATCATCAACAAAATTAGGTTTGGAATCATAAGTGAATGAATTCTCATCTCCAGAATTGCATGTCGGATGAACACTTGGCAAAGTCTGTGGGAGCTCATCAATGGTTTGATTATTGCATGGTTCCGGATTAGAGATAATCGGAACTTGCGGTGGACAATTATAACCATAATGAGCACCTTTCCCACAAGACTTGCAAGTACATTGATGACAAAAGAAGCCATCCAATGGTTCTTCACACTTGTAACAACAATTTGGGTGACTTAAATTTCTTTCGTAAAAGAGTACATCCTCGACAATATGGACCATCAACTGGGTTTTCACACTTTGCACAACTAGGAAGGGGTCGTTGAGATGAGTCGGGTGTTTTATTAAGATCACAAATGATCTTGTCTACGAGACCCACATTAGAACAACAATAGTCTGTAGTGTACAAAGCTCCACAAGACGAGCATTCTTTAATCGTGAAAAGGGGATTTAAACGATAGTCGAATGACGCCATAAGAATTAAAAATAGAGGGATAAGAAGAAGAATTAAATGGAAAAAAGGTTAAAGGAGATTATTTTTGGATTTTCGAGTTTTTTAAGCAACATATTTTATTAACGGACAAAACGAGATAAGACAACTTAAACCAATTAATCAACAAGCTTCACGGTAGCTCTCTAAAAGAAAAATGCACAAAGGAGCGGAGGAGTAGGAAAGCGCGAAGCTATTGAAAACCTTTCTCCTTTAGGGTCGTAGTTCGTCGGAACAACCCGCCTTATACCCCACTTATAGTTTGTTTAACTTTCAAAGGTGAACCGTACCTCGCAAGAGACACAAAAGGCAAGTTTTAATCTTTTGTTCGGGAACTTATTATGATAATGCTTCAGTTGAAAGCATTATATTGATGATGATTTTTACTTATTATTATGGACAATGTTTTTATATTTTTGGTTTTTCTTGTTTATATAATAAAAAGAAATGAAAAATATATTTGTATTTTTATATTTTTATAAAAATAAGAAGAAAATATGCACAAACGAGAATGATAACTTCACGAGGAAGGGTCTTCAAGGCGAAACAAACTTCAACTCGATAATCGTCTCACGGCCTCCCCGGCAACGGCGCCAAAAATTGACAAACTTCTGATTATACCTTTTATAAATATAAATATATAATACTTATAAATATATAGTATAAGGATAAGAATAAAAAATCTCTCAATGTAGTAAATCCAGAAGTATGATTCCCGGGTCGTTATGTCCCAACGAGACGTGAATTTGAAAATCGAGTTTTGGTTTATGAACAATGCTTGAATGATCAAACATTTGATTTGCTTACCTATTTCTACAAATAAAATGCAAAAACAAGTAAAAGAAACCCTAAAACGAAAGCAATTTAAGTTAAAACTTAAAACGGGAACGTAAAAACGCGACTTAAAAACCTAAAACATAAAATTTTAATCCTAAAATGATTTTTTTACTTTTTATAAATCCTAAGTGACTAAAATGCTAGAATAAAGAAAACTAGACCAAAAACGAAAGTGATTTGAGCTTAAAAACTCGAAAAACGAGAACGGGATTCAATCCCGTTCTTTAAAAAACCAAATTTTAAAATTTTAACCCTACGGAAGCAAATTTATTTTTCCTAGGTCTTACATGATAAAAGAAAATTTTGAAAAAAAGAATTTTATTTTTTTGACTTTTATTTTATTTGTTATGAATTAATTACTGTTTTTACTGAAATATATTTATAAAAAAATATCAAACTAATTTATAAAAATCTGAAAAAATTACAGAAAATACTTTGACTTATGCTGATTCTAGGAAAAATACTAAGAGGTTGCCATCTTATCTCAATAAGCTGGGAAAAAGCTCTAAAGGGCTGAAAGGAAAAAGAGGGAAAACCCCTTATATAATTAATTTTGCACAACTCTACCAGATGGCCCTACTGGTGCCGGTGGTAGAGTGTGTGTTTGCTAAGGCTTTGGTTGAGAGGGGAGGTGATTCATTCAGAATCTATATATACGTAATAATAAAATATAATATTATGGAAAATTACCAATTTACCCTTGAGGACAAAGGTGAAAAGGAAAATCTTTCACAAATATATAATATAATACGTATATAAACCGGGAAGTATGATTCCCGGGTCGTTTCCCCAATGATTCGTGAAATTGAAACCACGCTCTTGTTTGGACAATGATTTGAATTAAAACAAAGATTGATTTGATTTTCTATAACTACTAATTAAAAGCAACAATTAAAATAAGCAAACAAAAGTAATTAATGCACAAAATCAATTAAACGGAACAAATAAAACGCGACAAATAAGCAACTATACTAAATTTAACTCCTAGAAATGCAAATAAAATTTCTAAACCTAAATTAAAGCAAAAGAAAATTTTATGAAAAAGAATTTTTTTTTTGATTATTTTTGTATTTATTATGAATTAAAATCTAATTAAATTTATTTAAATCCTAGAAAATAGCAAATTAAATCCTAAAAATTCTAAAAAATGATTTTTAAACTTAGAAAAATCTAAAATACTATAAAAACTCAGAAAACTATTTTTAACTACTTTTAATAATAAAATCCTATTTTAAAAATTAAAATTAAAAGCTTAAAAATGAAAATAAAAATCTAAAAAGGGTAAAAATGATGTTTCTGGATGTAAAACAAAAAAGTAATTAATCTAATACTAAAAACTATTTTTTTGTATTTTTAAAAATTATTTTTCTATTTTTTATTGATTTTCGAAAATTTTGAACTAAGAAAAATTCTAGAAATTAATATAATAAAAAGAAAAATACAAAAAATTCAAGAAAAGTCCTACATGTAACAAAGAACAAAGGAAAAATAAGAATAAGCCCCCAGCTTATCTAATAAACTGGGGAAATAAGCTGAAAAGCTACGGCTTTATTATTAAGGCTTAAGGCTAAAAACATGTTATTAATTAAATGAAAGTAGAATTAAGGATGAGCTAATGGTACAAACTGTGTAAGACGTGTGTTGTTGTGTGGTTATGTCTTGGTTTCAGGTACTAGGAAAACGTTTTTTTATTTATTTTGCAAAATTCAAAGAATGAAAGTTGTAGATTAAGCAATTTTGGACAACTTTAACAAAGACACTATAAGCTCAATCTCAAAATTAAGCTCACAAACAGCTTATGAAGCTAACTATTTCAGTAAGTTGGCTTTTGAGGGCCAAAAAGCTAATTTTCACTTAAATCCTTGCACACAACTCAAATTAAGCTCATTTTTAAAAACAAAAGCTACTCTAGAAAACTTATGATATGTAGAAGCTACTTTTGATAAGCTAATTTAACCAATAACTCTAAAAGCTAACTGAATTAACTAATCTAAATGGCAAACTCAGTAGAAAGACTTTAAAGTTCAAAAACAAATTAAGCTAAAATGGACAATAAGCTATAATGGAACCTGAGCTTTTGAAAACTTAACCAACTACATATAAGCTATAAGTTTCAACCATAAAACTAAATCCTATAAGCTAAAAATTTAGATTTAAAAGCTAAGATCCAACAGCTACTGTTTTTAGTTTTTTAAGATTTTTGATGCACTTTAAAAGCAAATGTACCCTAGTGAATAAGCTAGAAATCTAAAAACAAGTTTTATTCTAACTAATCCTATAAGTAAACTAAAGTCCTACTGAGTTTAATAAGCTAAAACCTAATGAAACTTAACTTAAATTGATCAAGAAGGACTGCAGTAGGAGCTACTGCAGGTCCTGCTGATGCACTTGGCCAAATGGTCAAAACTCAAATGCAGGTCACCTTAGTGGTAAACCCTGCTATGGACACACTCAATGAGTGTGTTTAATCACAACACAAACAAGATCCAAGCTCAAGGAGGCTTGGATCAATTTTTTAACAATCTTAGAAAAAGAAAAATTCCCCTGGTGCAAAAACAAAGAGATTTAGCCTTAACTTTTTAATTTTTGAAATCTAACTTCTGAAATCTCTTTTACTACTGATTTTAAATGAATTAAAAACTGGTTCAAGCAATGAACTTAGCTCAATTTGACTTTTTGAGGTCAAATTGCATTAATCCAAACACCCCTTTAACTAATGCATAATCCATTTAAACTTTAGATTTTAAAATCTAGCTAGCAAAACCTAAGTACCAGATATCAAATAGCTTATAACAAGTTTGATAAACATAAATCAAAGATCAATTAAGCTAGAATCAAAGATCTACAAGCTAAGCTAATTATTTTTGGTTTTTTAGTTGATTTTATGACAGATTATGAAACACTAAGATCTATAATTATATAGCTAAAAACAGATTAAAAGACATAACTAATAAGCACAATAAGACAATATAAAGTACAAATAAGCAACTAGAAAGCAGATTAAGCAATTGATAAGCAAATAAGCAAAACTACACTAAGTATTTAAAAACAGGAAAAATAAGAGAGAACTTACAATTATCCTTAGCTAAACAAAGGATTAATGTGCTCAAAGAGCTTATCAACAGCTCTAGCTTATCAATGATAAGCTAGTAAAAGTCCTTGGAAGCTCTTCCATTGTTAGCTTCCCTTCCAAAAGTCCAAAGTTCATTAAGCAAAGATACTTATCTTATTTTACTGATTTGAGTAGATTAAACTAACAATTGAGCTCAATCACAAGCTTAGAGACTTGTGAGAGCTTATAAGAGCTTGTTGTGAGCTTTTGAAACAATAGCATACATTTGAGAGTAAAGAAGAGCTTATAAGTGAAAAAGCTTATGAAAACTAAACTTAGGATTTTATTAATACTCAAAAACATATTACAATGCTTTATAAAAGAGATTACAAGAGCTTGAAAAAGTAAAATTACATTTAAAAAAACTACATAAGCTATTTAACTAAGAAAAATTACAGGAAAAAGATATAAGTTGTGTGTGAGTGAGGGCTTCAATTTATAGTGCTGAGGAGATGCTTCTAGGTCCTGAGTTTGTTAGACGCTCCTTGCAATCCTAGCCTTCCAATGATTAGCAATGATTGGGTCACAATCTTGTCCGTTGGATCATTTTTAAGCTCACACAGATTGCCAGCGTGTGTTTGTTTTGTGAGTAGATGTAGTGTAAAAACTTCATTCCCTTATGTTTCTTTCATTTCTCACGATCCTTGCTTGCTTGGGATTGACCAATTAGAGGGCTTGATGATGTAATAACTCTGCCAACGTGTACCATACCATTTGAATTACCCAATCTAGCCCTCAATTAAGATTTGCCCTTTGATTTTACCTTGGGATTAAACAAAGGAGATGGGCGAACAGTAATAAACTATTTTTCCCGCCTATATTTTAACTGAAATGAGGTGGGTTTGACTGGCTCATTTTTTTTGGGGCTTTGACATTGGTTTAAATAAAGAAATTAGGTTATGGATAATATAAAAGGGGTTTGGGCTAGGTGTTGGTTATAAAAAGGAAATGGGCTCGGGCTTTGTTATATAAAAAAATTTAACGAGTGTTATCTTCTATTAATTAGAAGTTAACACCGTTAGGGATTTAAGGGCTTTTTATGAATTTTTATGAACTATGAGGGATTGGTTTGGGAATATTTGGAGTTTTTGTCTTTTTGTGGTTTGACTTAAGTTGACCAAAGGTTGACTTGAGTTGACCACTTTTGACTTTTGATAGCTTTCTCCCGGCTCTTTGCGTGCTCTTCCGTTCCCGTGTCTATGTTTGCCCGTTTTTGACCGTTTTCTTGAGATTTTTGCAATATCCGTACCTACACAATCACAAAGACAAAACAAGCAATATTCAAGCATTTAAAGCATAATTTTGTCTTTTTAGGGCCTATTTTTGATATAAAATGGATATGTGTTTTCACACATATCAGCCACGTTTTGCTACTGACGTCAAAACAGTCCCTAAAACTACTTCCAAATTCATTTGAAACTCATCCAAATCGCTAATTAAACACATGCAATGCCATAACATATCTTACTAGAATATCTCACACATCAAAACATGAGGTTCATAATCAAACCCAAAATCAAACAAACTCAAGAACATGCATGGTTATAAAAGATCAAAATCAAGCACATGCATTAGTATAGAAATTAAACAATGAAAAAGGGTTTAAAAATAAACTTACAACATAATAGAATGAAAGTAATTGATCAAAGAAAAACCCTCCTTATCCTCCTTGTTTAGCCGAAACCCAAGCAACCTCAAAAGATCATACCCTAACTTTTCTTTTAATCAAGACTTGCAATTAAACCCTTACAGCACCAATTAAACATAAAATCAATA
>BQNB010182480.1:0-12496 GCA_026074375.1 Tanacetum coccineum | reverse complement strand
ATAATATATTAACCGACCTTTAGTTTTGACCCGCTATATCTCAACTTTTAAAGCAGACAATCCTCGCGGTAAAGTAAAATGTCATTACAAACAACTTTCGTGTTTCGCCGGAAGGCTGAAACGGACTCGAAAGTGCTCGAATCGTTTAATTGATAGATATGCCAGATTTAATATATTAAAAATAACTTATTTTCTATTAAAGTGTATATTCCGATTACACTTCAGTTTCTTCGTTATTGGGAGTTAGAAGTCCCGTTTTATGTCTAAACGCCCGTAAAAATATAATTTGTTATATTTTGTAAACCAAAGTCTAACTTATCAAAGTCTCGAATTCCGAATCCCACATTCTATTTTCTGTTTTAAATTATCCGTTACATAAAGGCACTAAAGTCCATTTTTAGTCCAATTCTCGTCTCAAATATGTCTAATATCGCTTATTCATCAATATAAATCTCGTTTTAATATTTATTTCATATTTTAACTAGACCGCGCAAGTTATAATATTTTTCATCACATTTTATATAAATCGATCAAATTATATGAAACAATTAATATATTTGTGTTAACCAAACTCACTTTATTTCGGTGTCATCCCACAACGCACCCTACGGCTGTTTTCGACAGCCGAAACCAACAGCCCCTCGGCTGTTTTACCAAACCAAACGCACCCTATGTGGGCTGCTGTCCGGAAACCAACCTGGACGCACCCTTTGTGTTATAACCCAAACCAACCCAAACACACCCTAGGCTGTCCCAACAGCCAACCCGGCTGTCCGGCTTCTTTTGTTGCAACCCAACCCGACAACCCCTCCCCCCCCCCCCGGCTGTCCCGGCTGCCAACCCGACCCAAACCAACAAACAAACACCCCTTGGTGTTATAAGACAAACTAAACGCACCCCTTTTTGTGATGTTATAATAAACCACAACGCACCCTTTGGTGGTAACAAGCCCGACGCACCCTCACTGGGTTTATACCCGGTTGTTACCACAACCCAACCCCGGCTGTGAAACCTAACGAACACCCCCTTGCAAATATAACCTTAACCCGAACCCACCCCCACCCCCGGTTGTCCCACAGTCCGACCCGACCCACACGCGCCCTTGTTGCTAAGTCACCGAAACAACACCTTTATTGTTGTTAACTCACGAAACCCGACGCACCCCTTGGTTGTATTTACACAGCCCAACCAAACCCGAAACAAACACCCTCCGTGGTGGGTTTATAATGATGATGATGATGATGGCAGGCGGGCTGTGGTGGTGGCGTGGGTTCGGTGGTGGTGATGGTGATGTAGATGGTGTATGATGATGGTGGCGTCGGTGGTGGGGAGTCGCGAGTGAGGGAGAGTGAAGGTGGGGATCGGATAGATCGGAGGATGGGGAGTCTTTTTGGTCTTCGCCGGATAAAACCCGCCGGAAAACTTTTCCGGCGGCGCGTGGTGGGGTCGCCGGTGGTCGGAGGGAGAGCCGATAAATTTTGAGAGAAGAGTGTGTTGTGTTATAAGAATTGAAACAAAGAAATAAAGAAATTTAAAATAAAAAATTTATATTTATATTAAAACTTTAATATAAAGTGACATGTTTAATATAGTTAAGGGTTACAAATGAAAATATTTCCACAGGGACCATATGTGTAATTGTTGTGTAACTTTTATAAGATAATGGTTCGGGTCTCGTTTGAGTGACTTAACGGACGATTCAAATCTCGAAAGCTTTATCGCGTCATTGTTTTCGCAAATTATTTTCCAATAAAAAAAGAGTATTTACCACGACTAGCTTTTTCCACAATTTGTTTTACAAAATTTGTTTAAAACGTTCATTAATTATTATAAAATATTTTTCTGATAAACTTAACCGTAAACTAATTTTAACTTTAATAAATGCGTTTTTAACATACGTGTTCGATTAACAAATAATTAATATCTTAAATATTAATTATTTAATAACTTAGTGATAATTATATAAAAATTAGAATTATTTTGGGTACGTGTACGCGTTGTGTTCAACAACTTGTTGCAAGGACATTTCATCACCTACTGACTGTTTTCAGTCTCGCTCAAAACTGAAAAGTTAACAAATGTCGTTTTGCATTAAATTGCTTTTGAGTCTGAGTTGTGAAAACGTGATTTGGATGGTCGTTCTTGTAAGTCAAGTCAGACCAAAAGACAGCGACTTGAAAACGTTTTAATCCAAAAATTCAAAAATTCGATATTACATTATTAAGCACACAACCAAGGGTGTTACAGATTGGTATTAGAGCCATAGTCATAGCGAACTAGGACATCTAATTTTCAAACCTGACTATGGCTATTTTTGACAAATTTCACGAGTCGTTCACCGATATCCGATATCCTGCCCCGCAACCTTCCCGATCCCTTTATGTGCTTGTGCTAGGCTTTGATTGTATACTTTAGACCAAGCTGTGTGGTATAAATAGTAATTATTATATATAATATAAAAAATATATATATAATATATATATAAATATATATATATATATAATATAATATATACATACGATATCCGCTCTACGACGAACCGCTATATATATATATATATATATAATCATATATATAATATCTAATATATATGCCTTTCGATCATCGCCACACACGTACATTCGAGTTGTACTATAGACCTTATGTAATGGTGTCGCCATTAGATATGGTATGGTTTAATTTGATAAGTGTTATATAAAAGTATACATACTATATGTATAATATATATATATATATATATATAATATATATATATATATATATAAATAGTAAATAGATGTATAAATAATAGTATGTATATATATGTTATTATATAAAAGTATGTATATAAATTATGTATATAATGTATGTATAATATGAATGATATATATACTGTATGTATATATAGTGTATGTATATAAATTGTAAATGTAAATATAATATATGTATGTATAGATATATATGTATGTTTATATATATGTATGTATATAATATATGTATGAATATATAGGTTAAATCGTATATATATGTAAGAATATTATATATAGTAGATATATATATATATATATAAATATATATATATATAATATATATCATATAAATATAATATGTAAAAATGAATATATAGTATAGCCACCAGCCCGCCCTCCTAACCAACACTACACCATTATGATATTGTGTATAGGATCGATGCTTTGGTTAGATTTTATTTGTGTTTTGCGAACTTACTCAAGGAACCAAAGAGCTAAAGGAACAAAAGAACAACGGCTAAACTACTTCTTCTCCGATCTTGCTGGTTATAGCATTGTGAGTAATTCCTATTAACTATATAATCTTTGTTTACGCGATTTAATTCATTAATGATAAATGATTAGTGAAGAATCCGTGAGAAAATGCGTAAAGCATAAGATTGAAAGCCGTTGTTGGGAAAATTCAAACGATTTTAAATAATTTGTATTCGTAAGTTTAAACTTGATATGAGTTAATTTTTGGGTCAAAAAAAAAAACTTTTGGCATGTTTCCTAATACACGGTCTCGAGCAGAAAATTTGACACGTAGTTCAAAGTCCGAGATTTTGTAAAAACTTATTTTTAATTTTAAAATAAGGTCAAGCTATTTTTACGAACGTTTTGATATAAAATGAAGCTCTTAACTCCTTGTAACGAAGAAACTAGAACAAACTCGGGATATACACTTTAAGTGAAAATTACAACACTTGAAATAATTAATAAAAGCTGACAGAATTTTTGAAGATGCAAATCTAGCACTTTCAAGACAGTTTTAGCCTTCCGGCACAAACATGAAATTGTTCGGTAATTTCGTGTTCACTATTGCGCGGAGGCATGATTTTTTTTAAATCACTTGATAATGGTCAAAAATGAAGTCAAATTTCTCACATTTCCTTAAACAATAAAATAAGAGTTTTCACAGAATTTTTGTAAGAGCATTTGGTCATATTCTGTCGAGAATTTCAAAACTCGACTAAAACTATAAAGTTGTTTCGAAATAATGTTTTACATGAAATCTATTTAGAGTCCGAGTCACGAAAATGGAATATAACGGGCCAGTTTTGAGAAAAACTTACATATAGGCTTATTAAAAAGTCAAACGTTGATTTTAAAACTCAATTGGGCTAATATGAATCTTGTTGGATAATAATAAAAAAATAATAAACTCTCGTAATTCTTACAAAAATACTTTTATGGAGTATAAGAAATGGATGTTAATAAATATGACACAAGTGTCGAGAATTTTAAATCAAATAAATATATCGATTACGGTAATCCATAACCGGACCGTACTAAAAATTCATACAACTTTCCCTGAAATGGTAAGCTTCCCAAAATAAACAACTTAACTAAAGTTAAAAACTTGACAAAGATAGAAAGTCATCAATGAGGTAACATAATCTATTTATGTAAAAATTGTCGCTTTTACAATGTGATAAGTGATATTAATTAGAATGCGCAAAGTGGATTTCTCATCGCATGCATACCTTATTAATTATAATCAAGATAAATAAGATATATAACTAAGGTACGAGGTCGTATCATTCGATCATACTTATTATTTCTCTAATTAACGCACCCTACTTTAGGTCTGGGCGAGGCACAGATTGAATACGACGCCTCACTGTTTTTAGTGAGAGAACATCTAGACTCCCTAAGTGTGGACAATCTAGTAATCAAATAAATCGACTGTTACCTCATATAGTATTGCTCGATAATGACTTACAACTTTTTGTAACTTGCCATGATCCTTAATCCCCAACCACTTAATATCATTTTATTAACAAATTTATAACAAAAAATATACAATACTTTATAAAATGGTTTTATCAAACTAAATACCAAAATGCGTCGATTTTCATAAGAAGAACAAAGCAAAAATGTGTTTCTAAAAAATGAACTGACAACAATAGTTGACGTGTTCTATCTAAAAAAAATTAATAAAAAATTCAAAAAAATAAGATAATAAAAAAATAAATAAAATATTTCTTTCCATTTCTATGTCAAAAGATTATACTTATTTACAAGATAGGGTCAAAAACTTTCAACATCGTAAATGTGTGTGTAATAATCCGAAATTTTTTCTATATTATGATGAGGACGGATGTGTCGTCTCTTGGTCCTCAAATATGTGCAAATCCAGCAACTAAGCATAATTCAGGAAGAGCCACGCTGTGTCGGATTAATCGTCGCCTTTAAACTAGTGGCTTTGGATAAATGTTTGGGTGAGAACACTTCCAAATGGTGGATCCTTATGCGAGTAATCCTATTCGATTCGATTTCGTAAAGACAAGTCTGAATTTTTTTTGCGTTTCCATGAAATTTTTTTTCGTTTTCGTATTGGTTTGTACTTAGAAAGTCAGCCTTGACCGGAATAAGTTCCGGAAATACTTTTTCTGTGACATGTGTAGCGTGTGAATCCCATACTAAATCACCATGTTGTGAGAAATACCCAAGAAATCAGAATACGACACTGAGAATAAATTTTAACAATATCAGAAACTGGCCAAAGTGGCTTAAAGGCCGAGTACGAGTAACCTCCAAGACAATGAAACAAGACTTCTCCTACATCAAATGTATCTATACAACAGTCTTTCTTCGTTTTTACCGATATGTCGAAAAACGTCCGAAAGGAAGGCTTCTTCTAACTCCAACTGTGAATCATTCCTAGTTTTTTTTTGTTTTTTTTTTTTTTTTTTTTTTTTTTCACTTTATCTTCAAAATCCTGAACATGGATGTAATAAGTAGGTTTTTGATATAAAGATGTCTCAAACAGTTGCTTGAGCCGTGACAAGCATGTTTTGGAATCACACTCATAAAACTCCTCTTTGTCAAGTTGTATCTCTAGTGGATCCATGACGCGAATAAATCGTTCCCTGAAAGAATCAAACTCCTCTCCAAAGAGTACGTTAAAAGTTGATTCATTTCCGCTCTAATAACCCCCTGGATTTAACGTTTCAACACATGTCTTAATTCCTTGAATACTTTCGTTGCATTCCTCTTTGATTTTTTTCATTTTTTCTTGAAAACTTCGTAATTCTTTCATGTCTTTTCGCAAACTCGACGATACTATATCTTTTAATTCCATTTTTCCGATTTATCATAATAGTAAGCACAATGATATTTCAAAATGAACACAAAAATTATTCAAAAAATTAAGATCCAATACAAACCCAAAAATTTAACCCAAATTATCAATCACTTCTCAAAAAATCAACCCGCAATTAAAATTGTGATCCAAAAATTATACCTAAAATTTAATCCGATGCAATACTAAAAAAATGAATTCACACAAACTAATGTCGACAAAAGAAATTACTGCCATTAGGCCCATTACTTTTTGCTAGATAACACTCGGCAATTGAACTAGTTATGGATCCCAACGTATTGAATGCTGGCTTATTGTTTTCGGTGGACAATATTGAAGACCCAACTAATTCTTTTTATTGTTTTCTTTAGACACTAGACAACAATTACAAGCCCATGATTTCAAAACTTTTGGTAAACATAAACATCAGCCCAAACTTCAAAATGAAATAACCTAAACCAAGAACATTTACCCTAAAAAATTTAGTATAAAAACTCACACACATATGAAACCCTACATACACCAACGCCTTTTTTTTCTTAATAAAACACACAGGCCTTAGATTTATCAATCATAAAAGCACATGTCATCCTCTCTTATTTTCACTCGACTCACAACACAAATTCGAACCACAAATCTTCTTTCTTTCAATTGTTATAGGGGGTGTTTGGCTAAGCTTATGAGTTAGACTTATGTTTATGTTATATAAGCGGTTTGTGGCTTATATAATTTAAGCTCATAAGCCCACGTTGAGTGTTTGGATTAGCTTATATTAAATAAGTTGATAACTTCAAATGATTGGTTTAGTTTAAAGTGGTAAATGACTATAAAAAACATGGGTTGAAAAATATTAATATTGGATCAAGTATAATTGATGGTAGATCTGTAGACTTGTAGTTTATAATGCAACATGTTAAATAAGCCCAACCCCACTTAAAAAAGCCACACTTTTGTGGCTTATCAAAACCCCCTTATATAAGCTCATAAGCCCACTCATATAAACTTAGCCAAACACTTAGCTTGGGATTATATGACACATATAAGCTAATAAGCTCATAAGCCCATCATATAAGCTTAGCCAAACACCCTCATAATCACAAAGCACAAACTCAGACAAGACCCTACCAAAAAGGTGTTATCTTTAAGTTTTTAAATATTCACTCGTAGGACTCTTTGTTGTTTTGATTTTTTTCTTTTCTTAACTTTGTTGTACCGAAAGAAAAAGAAGACATGAACACTCTTGTTCTTGGTTTTTCTTTTATGGGTTTCAAAAATTTAAATGAAGTGATATGCTTCAAAAACTTTGATCAATGATGAGTTGGGTTTATTTCTTTGATTAGATCTTTAAAAGATCTTGAAACACTCACTTGTTACGAAAATACAACCCAACTGAGATCAATCTTTTATATTTTTTCATTTTATAAATTGAAGCAAGAGAGAAATATAGACAGATGATTGTTCTTGTTTTTTATTTTTCAGATTTCGAATAGTAAGATGAAGCTCTATCTTCAAAATTTGATCTTTGATGATTCTTGGTTTTTCTTGTTCGAGGTTCTTGAAATCTCTCAAGGAATATTAAAGAAAAACCCAAAATTGAGATCGTGGTTATGTTTCTTTTTACTTGTGAGATTGAATTTGATGGTAAGGGTCTTGGTTGTGTTCTAGATCTTAAGATGCATGTTTCTTTTGTTCAAGATCTGTGATGAGTTTTGTGTTACAATCTTTCAAAGATTTGTGTAAATTACTTAAAAGTATAAAAATTGAGATCTTGATGTGTTTTGATGGTTTCAGAATACTGTCAGACCAAGTATGTTTTATATTAGTTACGTTTGTATCAATATGGTTTCATACTGCTTTCTTTTTGGCCTTTTCTTTTGGACTCGTGCCAGTTGATTTAGATCTGTGATGTTGATGTGTTTGAAATACCTTTTAAAAAAAGGTTGTTAACTTCTAAAGTATAAAACAAACTGAGATCTTGTTTAAGATGTGTCTCTCTTATTCTTCTTTTTCTTTTTCTGCTTTTGTTAAAGATTTGGTTTCGGATTTCATATGACCGATGTGCTTTCGTAATAGTTTAGCTTTCGTAAACACATCCAGTTTCGTAAAAAAGCTTTCGTACCAAGTTGTTTCGGTTTCGTAACAAGCTTTCGTAACAAGCTTTCATAACAAGCTTTCGTAACAAGCTTTCGTAACCAAGATTTTGTAAGCAAGATTTCGTGACCAAGCTCTCGTAACTAATTAAGCTTTCGTAAAATCACTTTCGTAAAATCGCTTTCGTAAATCGCTTTCGTACATAACTGTGACAACCGTCAATTTTCAGAAGTTTAAATAACTATTTTACCCTTTTATTTTCATGTTTGACTTGACTTTTGACCGTTTGATCTTTTATGGTCATATAAAAACAATTATCGCATAATCAGTAATTTTTCAGAATTTATTTTAATAGTAAATCATCATTCTTATTATTACCTAATTCTCAGTTATAATTTTTTTTAATTATTTTTCAAATCTATTTGGCTTGAAAACAAAAACAACGCGTACCGACACAATACCAAATATTTTAAATTTAAATATCAAAATTTACTTAATAAAAATATTTAATAAATAAAGTATCATTTTAATTAAAAACGTATATTATTAACGTCAATATTCGAGTTGACATTTTATTTTACGAATAAAGTATACACGTGATACCGGTGTCTAATAATAAACAAAACGAACATTTTGAATGAACGTAACAAAATATTTATGAAATATGGTCGAATAAATAATTATTTTTAAAATTTAAATTTTTAATCATTCATTTTATTTTCTTAATCGATTTTTATTTAAAATCGTTAATTTTAAAACCCTCGCGAATCTTACAATTTAAATTATCCGTTTTTATCGATCGAGAAACCAATGACTCCGTATTCGGGCCTTCCAAATTATTTTTATTTTTGTATTTTTCGTTTTTATTGTGATTTATATTGCACCTAGACAAAAATAGAGTTTTAGGAAAAGTATCGGGGTAGGAAAGGTTTTAGGGCCCAAGATTTAAGAGTATTATTAGTTAAGTAGAAATGGGCCAATGCCCACTCCCTCCCTTCTAAAAATCGGACGTACAAACAGCCCACACATCCCTTTTTTTTAGCAACTAATACTTATCCCTCTTATAAATACCATCTTACCTAATTAAAAACACACATTCCCTAAAAATAAGAAACCAACCGAATTTTTCTTCATCCCTCTCCCTGGTTCGACTACTGTTAACCCAAATCCACCATTTTCATTCTCAAAACTCCACCAAATCTCCTCCAATAAACCCTAAATCACTACTATAATAAACCCTAATTATCCCTCATCCATAAAAACCATCATGCAAGTGGTTTAAAGAAAGCCAAGATTTTTAAGATCATCAAGAATTAGGGTTTTTGGTTGATTGAGAGCCATAGTGTTTTCAAGGAATGAATTGGGAGTGAATGTGATAGAGATTGAAGTAATAAAATCAAGTCAAGTTGTTTGGTTTTGGTGTACAAGAATAGGCAGCCCACAAACACCACTTAGGTGTTGTGATTGATCACTTTCTCCATTTTATTTTGTGTGGTAAATTTCCTTTTAAAACCCTAACTTGTTGTTTTAATTTTCTAGATATTGGTAAACATTTGGAGTTTTAGGCTTGATGTTCTTCAAAGTAGACTTCAAGGCCTTTCCAGGGGTGAAAGCCTCATGTCTATATCCTTTATGGTTTAGGATTTATGCTCTTTTGAAAATGACTAGAACCAGAAAATTGACTTTTACGTCTAGGATTGGAAAAATAAAAAGTGTGGCCAAATAAGATTAAGATAGGAATTAAGGGGCGAGACTTAGTAGATGTTTATTTGGGTATGACCAGAGGTTAAACATCATTGGACTTTATAAAAACACTTTGGTTTAGTCATGGTGCAATATTGTTCTTGTTTTGGGTTTTATTATCTAGTATTGAATAATTATTCTATCATAATGATATTATACAATATTCTAAGTCGCGCCTTGCTTTATTGGTCCCGACTAATCTTTGGAGTCATCTTCTCATACTCAGTTTCTCCTTCGATCATCTACATACGGTGAGTTCATAGCCTCGCATTTAATTATTTTTATGTTTTAAAAACCCGCGAGGGAGATACATGCTTGTTTTGGAAAAATCGAGCACAGGTGATTTTATTACGTGATCGTTGCTATGAGTGACTTGTTGTGGCCCTTTCTTCATGAACCATCAATCGCCTATAACCGGTGAACGCTAATGCAATAATAATAGATCTATTTTGGCCTAACGACCTGTCAGACGTGTGTTCCTTGCGAGGGCATACTGAGACATATTGTACTTAGTATTGGAAGTGTTAGCACTCTAGGTTGGGCACATGGTTAAGGTTCGGTTCGTGGCTCTAGCCTCGTTGTGATTGTTCTATGAACTAAATGTTTTGCTATGCTTGTGTTCAAAATGATAGTTATAAACTCTACGGATTCACGCAACATTTTTGTTGACGTTTTTAGCATGTTTATCTCAGGTATATTCTTGCTAGCTTGGATGGGATGGAATGCGGATATCGAAGGACGTGGACTTGGTGAACTTTGCACATATGATAAAATGTTTTCTTTTAAAGAAACTTAAACATGTTGTGGATTATTTTGAAATGAGTTTTTATAAAGTTATTGGGACCTTGTAACTCTGATCTTTTTAATAAAAATTGAATGTAGTTTACCGTGACTCGTGAGCTTATATTATGAAGTAGCACCCCAATGTTGTATTCCGCTGCGTTGTAAATTTGGGGGTGTCACAGATTGGTATCAGAGCACGAGTCATAGCGAACTAGGTCGTTTTTCAAAACCTGGACTATGACTGTTTTCGAAAAAATTTCACGAGTCGTTCACCGATGTCCGATATCCGCGCGCCCAATCCTTCCCGATCCTTTATGTGCTTGTTGCTAGGCCTTTGTTTGTATACTTTATACCAAGCGTGCGGTATAAAAGGGTATTTATATATGTATGTGTATATATATACACGATATCCGTTCTACGTCGGACCGCTATGTATACATATGCCTTTCGATTATCGTTACACGCGTACATTCGAGTTGTACTATTGATATTATGTAATGGGGTCACCATTATGATATGATTTGATAAATTTCGTATATGTGCAATATATACATATATGCATTGCAATATTATGTAGATTTGAGGCTTGGTTAGATTTTTTGTGTTTCGAGCCGCGATTAAGGAATCAAATAGCTAAGGAACAAAGGAACGAGGCGAAACTATTTATTTTCCGATCTTTCTTAGTGAATCATCATAAGTAATTTCTATTACTAGCAAAATCATTATTTTCGCAATTTAATTCGTTATTGATGATTGTTTGTGATGAAATCCGTCGAACACTTGCTTAGATTAGTTCGAAAGATTTGTTGGGAAAAATTAACGATTTGAATATCTTGTATAGGTAGGTTTAAACTTGACATGAATTGATTTTTGAGTCAAAAAAAATGTCAAACACTTGAAATAATAAATTAAAAGCTGATAGAAATTTTAAAGAGCGATTCGAGCACTTTCGAAACAGTTTTAGCCTTCCGGCAAAACACGAAAGTTGTTCGGAATGTCATTTTACTTTGCCGCGAGGCTTGTTTATTTTTAAATCACTTGATAATGGGTCAAAAATGAAAGTCAAATTTTTACATTTTCTTAAAAAATAAAATAAGTTTCAGCAGAATTTTGTAAGAGCATTTTGGTCATTTTCTGTCGAGATTCAAATCTCGACTAAAACTAAAAAGTTGTTCGAAACAATGTTTTACATGAAATCTCTTTAGAGTCCGAGTCACGAAAATGGGATATAACGGGACAGTTTTGAGAAAAACATACATATAGACTTATTAAAAAGTCAAACGTTGATTTTAAAAGTCAATTGTACTAATTTGAATCTTATTGGATAATTATAAAAATAATAAACTCTCATTATTCTTACTATATACGTTTATGGTATATAAAAATGGATGTTAATAAAATATGACACAAGTGTCGAGATTTTAAATCTAATAATTATATCGATTACGGTAATCCGATAACCGGGCCTACAAAAAATAAAAAATAAAAATAAAAAATAAAAAATAAAAAATAAAAATTAGTAACCTTCTTGAAATGGTGACTTTCCCAAAATTAACAACTTTCTAAAGTTAGAATCTGGACAAAGATAAAAAGTCTTCAATGATGTAACGTAATCTATGTACATAAAAATTGTCGCTTTTACAATAAGTTAAGTGATATTAATTAGGACGCGCAAGTGGATTTCTCATCGCATGCATACTTATATTATTTTTATCATGGATGTATAAGATATATATATCTAATGTTACGAAGTACGTATCGTTCGATCATACTTTATTACTTCTCTATTTACGCGACACTACTA
>BQNB010182479.1:0-12496 GCA_026074375.1 Tanacetum coccineum | reverse complement strand
CAAGGTAAATTGAAACTCCTTGGGTCTTTCTCCTTTCTGGGTATGGAATTATTGATATGTGAAGCTTCGGAGTAAGCTTTCGAGAATTATGGTCCATATGATCCCTTCTTTTCTTCATAGTAGTAACAATTCAATCGACTTGGAAACAGAATCATCGTTTGTCTTGTCTCGTACATCAGTGTATGGTTCTATCTAGTAGATACGGCGTATTGGGAGGATCCAATATGGCGTATCGGGTATGAATCAGCTTCAATAGTAGTCGAAATCGACTTGACTTGATTTCTTAGGTTGGCTTTAGTAGAGCTAGGTAGACTTCCAAATCCTCTTTCCTGTAGTACCTTGCTCATTTGTCCGATTTGAATCTCCAAAGTTTTAATCGATGCTCCTTGGTTTCGAATGGCAGCATCCGTTGAAGCTCGGATTTCTTTAATCAAATTGGAGTTTTCTTCATGTCTCTTTGCTGATTCACACATAAACTTGCTCAGGGTATCTTCTATAGATTTCCTTCGTTCTTGGTACGAAGGATTCGCATTGTTCTTTTGATAGAATCCCAGAGCTGCTGCTCTATATCCCCCTCCTTGAAAAGGTCTACCAAATTACGTGTAGTAAGCTTCTTCAAGGGTTTTCCCTTCTTTTTTAAGTGGGCAATCTTTAGTGTAATGGGGTCCTTTGCATTGTTCGCATCCAACTTGAGAAGCATAAACTTTTTCATTCACTTTCTTGATCTCTCTCCCAAGATTGTTGAGTTGTGCTTGTATAGCTGACAATCCGTCAGAAGTTTCAGTTCTTCTTGACCTAGATGTTCCATTGTGCCATTTTGAGAGTATTCAGCCATTTCTTGGATGGCCACCTTTGCATCACCAGCAGTCTTAGATGGTATTGCACCTCTCGAATCAAGAATCTATCGAGTAGGAATTCCCAATCCATTATAGAACAAGATTACCTCATGTATCTCCGTTAAATAGTGTTAAGGACATTTCATTAAGAGTTCTTTAAACCGCTCTCATGCTTGGTAAAGGTTTTCATCTGGCTCTTGCTGAAAGTTGTTGATTTCCTCCATTTTCTTTGCAGTTCGAGCAGGTGGACAATATTTGTTCAAAAATTTTGTTTTAAGACCATCCCAAGTTGTAAATGAACTAGTTGGTTCGTTTCTCAGCCAACGGCTTACGGCTCCAATTAAGGACATAGGGAATGCTCTAAGCATCACTTGGTCTATAGTAATATTTGGAATGTGGAATAGATCGACGATCTCAAGAACTTTCTCAATATGTTCGTTTGCATCTTCATGATTCGAACCACTGAAGGTGTTGGTACATAGCTCCTTGAGAAATTGGCCCTTTAGTTCAAAGTTATCCTTGTCTTCAATTTTAGGCCTAGCAACGCTCGATCCATAGTCAACTTAGGTCTTGCTCATGTATCGCTCTATAGTTTCCGCCATTATTTCCGTAACTTCTTCCTCCGAGTATTATTGGTCAGAAAATAAATTGAAATCAGGCAATCTCAATTCATCAAGACTTAGTGTCTTAAAGTGTCTCCTAGATGATCGAAATTCTCGTTTAGGTTCTTTGTGAGGTGTGAATAGTTCGCTCGTTGAACTCCTTGTCATGCACTACCTGAAACAAGGGATAAAAAATCAGTAGGATAGGCTCTTTAGGATAGAAAAAAAATTAGCACGGAAATCAAATACGAAAACTAAGATGTTGTTTCTGTTTTAGATGATCGATACGCCGTATTCAATAGAAGTGAATACGCCATATTAATCAGTTGAATGAATACGATGTATTGCATAGAAAGGTGGATACGCCGTATCTAATGGAAGTGGATACGCCGTATCGAGTTATCGACTAGAATAGTGTATTAGGAAAACAATTAAATACGCAAACAAATATACAAGCAAACAATTAAACTAACAAATATACAAAATATACAGAATATACAAGAATATACACTAATCTAATTTACACTACTCCTAAGGGTTAGATCTAATCTAATAACCAAAATATAAACAAAAAATCAAGATTAAATTTCACTCCCCGGTAACGACGCCAAAAACTTGATGTGCCGTTGTGTGTTGTTTATTTATGAAAGTTCAAGTTTTAAATTTATATTTTACTGACTTGACCAAAAACAACACTTTAACGGGCAGTGTACCCGATCGGTGGTAGATTCATGGTAAGTAGGGTGTCAAACACTTGAAGCGAGGTTAAATCTCTCAATTTATTAATATTTTGGTTATCTAATCTAAGTTAATTTTAATCTAAGTCAAACCTATGTTAATCCTATGTTAGTTCTAATCCTAATTCTAACAGGTAAAAGGGGGGTTTTCAGCCTGAGAGACTGGCACGGGTTTGGTGGCGACTATAATCAATTCAAGACACTTTAACCTACGCAAGCAAATTAACAAAAGATAAAAGAGCGGTCAAGCCTTATGATAGAAAACTGTATTAGCCATCATTAATCCGATTAGAAGTTGGTTTGTTTATTCAGTGCAATGATTACTTATCTCGAAGTGGCATATCATTCTTAGACTTATGCGGGACTTCATCCTAAGACCTAGACACATTAATTCTGTTACAATTAAAGCATCCGTATAAAGCATCATTATTTGCTGATTGTAGTCTATATTAAGGATTAAGGCAATGGTGATCTTGTTAAACCCTAGCTCATAGAGACTTTACCCACTTACTGCTTAATGGCGATTTATACACTAGTAGTCCACTTGTCCAACTATCTAATGGAATTAGAACATTATTTGCTAAATTATCTAGGTTCACCTACTAGTCAACTTGTTCAACAAACCAAAGGCAATATCCGATATCTAGTTAAGCCAGAAGCGTATCCTAGCACGGATTTAGCAGGATATTATTTGTGATCCTATGATTCTAGATGTATAAATTACTATATGGAGAGCTATCCCGAAATCTAGATTTTACTTGGTCTGTATCACTAGATCCAGTTGAATGATAGGTCGCATATAAAAGCACATAAACAAGTATAAATTGATAAACATAAACAAGCATACAATGATAAATTAAGCAATCGAGATATAAACAAAACCAAACATTCAAATCTTCATAATAATGGCTAATACCCGAAGGTACTAGCCTTCAAACATCATAATTAGTACAAGAGTAATGGCTTAGCCAATGTAAACTAATCGAGTTAACGAATGATACAAAAAACTAAACGATTACAAAAGTATAAGAAATTACACGTTGTCTCTTATGGATGGGAATGCGTTGCAAGACCTCTTCTGTTCTTTTTCTCCTCTGAAAATTGACTTTTGTGGTTTAGGTATCGAGAATATGATTTAGCACACCTAAAACTCATTTTTGAGTTTTGTATTTATAGGGTCTGGAGTCGATGTCGATACGGCGTATCTAAGGTCTTGGATATGGCGTATTGGGTGTTTCTTAGAGTAGGGACCACATTTGATATCTTCCAGAATATTCACCTTCTATATCTCCAATACGACGTATTGGTCTTCACTGGATACGGCGTATTGATCATGTGGTCTTCGTGGTCTTTGGTGAGTGCAGACACAGATACGCCATATCTTCCTTGATGGATACGGCGTATTGGTTGTCAGAACAGTAATCTTCAAAATATCTTTGTTTAAGCTCTAGAATGCGCGCCTTTTGCTAATATTTACCAAGTACTCCGTAATTACTGCAATTCTCAAATACAAACGATTAAGTAACAATTATTTACAATAATTATACAAAATGGGTTAATTACATGGGATAAATGATGCTATAAAATAAACGTTATTTGATGTCATCAAAGGACTTTATAATTATGTCTTAACAAGAACATAATTATCCTAACTAAAGTAATTATGAACGCAAACTCTTGAGTTCAATAGTAATTTCAAGTTAGTTACATGGTTCATAATTATGATTTTATGATCGAACCATAATTATATTGACTAAAACTTGTAATCAATGTACTGAAGTAGCTTTATAATATTTCTTGACATTTAAATGTAATAGGGCAACAAACACCGTGTGTGTTTAAGTCCTAGTAGATTTATTAGCTTTCTTACCTTGCGGTCAAGAGAAACCAATAATCATATTGTTATATGTTGTTCCCTGCACACACTTAAGATTTCTCCCACTTGTGTACGGGACAACATTATTTAATATAATACGACACACGCTCGAAAGTACAAACAATATGATAGTGTCATAGATATTACAAGTAGATTTCGAACCATAACGTTTAATAAGGAATTGTGGATTATTATTCTATAGATAACGTTTCAGAAAGCAACATCAAAAAGGCAACGTGTTATCTATAAAATAAAATGCATTTTTTCTTAAACTACGGTCATTCATATTCGGAAAGTAATGAATTATTTCAAAGAAAGCTAGAAATAATAAGGGAAACTAACAAAGAAATAAATCTTGTAGCTCCCACAGAACTTGACAACATTACATGAATGTTTTTTAGTAATAAAATGCAAAACTCCCACTGGATTTGTCAACATTGTAAGTGTTACATCAACAGTAGATAGCAAATAGCGATTTATTTACTTTCCTACTATCTTAGAATGCCTATAAGTAGCAATGTACTTAGGTATTGGACAGAGTATATGAAGTTCTATTTATGTTTATGAGGGACTAGCCATTCATGCTCTCATTTAACTTAAATTTTAGCATGCAATTCCTCCATTATCATCTGCATAGCCACAAGGATAATTAGCACTTTAAGGAATAATGTGAGTCCAAGAAAATATACCTAGAAGACCTGCTAGCAATTTTCTTTACTCATTGCGGTTTAAACTCATACATCGTGACAAGTGCAAGATGTCATTATTTGGTAGCTATAGACAAAATGTTCTCTAGTTACACAAATATTTTACCTTTCTAAGATTTTAGAACCGGAAAAGGTAATGAAATATTGAATGTGAGCTTAAATATAATTGATAAAAATTCAATTATAACCCTATCTTATTCTTGTCAACCAATGAGAAGAGATATGAGTAAGTCTCACTCTTCTTACCAGGAAAGGAGACTATGTTTGTCTTCTATGAGAAAACAAACTTTTGTTTACGAATTATGTTGCAATAACACAATTAATCAAAACATAGAAAGTTCAATTTTAGTATTTTTGATTATTAAATTCTTAAAAGAATTAACTACCCAATTAATTACTAATAAGACTAAGATCTAACTTGACCTCCCACTTATTACCGGAGGTCTGACCAGCGAATAAAAAAATAGGGCAAGAGGTAAGCGACGAGCGTTAATTACCTTAGATGCAACTCTTAGATTTATGAGACTCGTGACTTTAGTAAATCATATAGTAATGTCATGTACATGTTTTGTCTGATCTTATGCCTCAGGTTCGAGGTCTGACCAGGTAACCCGATTTAAGTCAACCAAAAAAGAACTTGCAAAATTGACTTGAGGTCTGACCAGAGAGAAATTTTTTGCCATGGGTTGGAATGACCCTGAGGTCTGACCAGAGAATCAAAACCAAATGCACGTGTTCTTAGTTTGGTTGGCATAGACTTAAAATTTCACATAGGGGTATACACATAAGGTTTATAAAAAATATGTGACAAAATCGTGTACAAAGAAGCATGCAAAACATCTTTTTAGCACAAGTTAAGAAAATGTTTTGTTAACTTTTAATTTTAAAAACCTTTTTATAAGACATTGTAGTGATCATATAGGTTCTTGGTAACTCCAATCGAACGCACAAAGAAGCGGAGAAACAGGTCAGCGCTAAGCTTATTAAAAACCTGGATTCTTTAGGAATGTCCACCTTAAACTTCGCTTATAGTTTGTTCTAGTGGATGACCCGTACTTCCCATATATCCATAATGTCCAATTTTTAAATCAAGAAAACAGGTTTCAGAATTTAATGTCTAGTTAATTTTCTCAAAAAACAAGTTTTACACGAAACAAATAATCGGTCACATTGAACATCTTATTCAGGCGTGTAATTACTAGAACATATTTACATCATCTTTCACTTTAAGTATTATTCCGTTTTTTATTTGTTTAGGCATGTAACAAAGAATCAAGTAAACAAATAAGCACATCAAACAGACTAAAACTAAAGATGACATTAGTAAACAAGTAAACATGTAAAATCCGAGTTCTTTTGCGAGTCTTTCCTAATTGGAGAACCATAAGACCCTCACTTGGTTTTCATCTATGTGCCTAGATCACCCCATTCATCACAAAAAAGTGATTGAGTAGGTCTTATGGCCGGAAAAAAGAAACAAAAGTAAACTAAATATTTAAAAGATCTAGTTTCCAAAATAAAAGATTTTATTGCCATAAATAAAAATCAAGATCTTTTAGATATATAGTGTGATTTTCTTTCCAAAATAATCATTAATTAAAAAGGAAACAAATCTACTAAATTAACAATTTAATTTTAATTCCTTTTTAACCTATATTAACAATTAATAATTTTCAAGATCTAGATCTACCATATTTTATTAGTTATAGCAAGGATTTGCATAATCTTTGCCATATTTTACTAGTAAAACAAAAATAAAAAACTAACGCAGCAGATCAAGCATATGTTTTGACATTAGGCGTGTAAACTAGGCATGAATATTAAAACTAAACGTGTAACCCATAATGCCAAAACGAGTTGGCTCGTGATGCTACTGTTGGGATTTAATAAACTAGGTAACCAATTAGCTACGAGTACGAAGCGGATGGATCTAGTTTTAGCATATAGATTAACACACAAATTAAACAAGTAATATACTAACCTTTTGTTTATTGACTGTACCCAAAAATTTATTGACGAAATTGGTGAGCTGAGAGCGATCTCCGGTCATATGCTTGGAGCAGCCGGAGTCCAAATACCAGAGGACAATTTGGACGACCTGCATTCATTAAGAGAGGAAGATGGAACATCAAAAATTATGGATCCCCAAGATTTACTGGGTTCCTTTTTGTTAGCAGATACAGATTGAAGAACCTTAGATTTGCTAACAGGAACATTAGTTTTAGAGTTCCTAGGTTTTCGTGAATAGACCAATGTTACAGCAGGTTTAGATGTTTCATTATCTAGAACAACTGGTTTCCTAAGGGGCGCTTCAGTAGTAGTGGTAATCCTAGTTAAAGGGCACACATTTCCTACGATAGTGAAGGTCCGACCAGTAGGTCTCCAAATATATCCAATAGTTCTAAATATCTTTCCTGTTGGTTTCTAAACTTTTCTCTTTGTGTGTTTCTTAGCAGATTTAGATTTTGCACGAGCATTACACACAAATCATGATTATCAGAAAGCATGCAACCATTACACTTAACACATTTAAGCTCAGAATTAGCATTAAGCTTAGAATGCTGCACATGAGCAGTTCTTTTAGGTGCAACAACGTGATCTTTATTTTTCAAACTAGATTTAACTTTATTTTTTTAAAACTAGATTTAACTTTTCCTTGGGGGGCTTCTATTTATTCTTCTAAGTTATTACTTTTGGTGTTTGCTGAATATTATCTTTCTTTCGTTATTGCCTGGAATGGCTGTGTATTCCGCTAGCACTAGTAGATGGTTTTACTCCTGTAGAAGACAACATAGGTTTGTTAGAAGCTGGGTTTGATGTAGAGGTCCTTTTGGGATTGTGTTTCTTGATGATGTGACGGGCTCAGTGAATCTAACCTTTTTGTTTTTGTTCATTGGGGTCACAGCCACTAAGTTTGTTCTCCAGAAATTGTTGACACTAGGGCAGGTTTTACTGATTTTTGAAAAGAACTCCTGAATTAGTTTAGTATAACTTACAGGCAGTTCTAAGGTTGGGGATCTAGGGGATAAGTTTGCTTGTAAAATGATCGACTAGATCCCTAAGAACTATAGCTTCTTTTCTGAGTGTGCTTAATATAGGCAGAGTGAGCTGACCTTTTGTTCAACAATTTAGGGGTTATTGGTTCCGTATTAATCTCTGGATCACTAGGATGATGTGTAACTTCATTATTAGCTAAATCTTTTCCTTTGAGTTTCCTTAATTCATCTTTATGAGTTGGAATTACCAAACTTTTCCCGTATACAAGCATTTAATCAAAATTTTCTGCAGACTTTAGACTTGACTTGATTGTTAATTCAACACATTGTTCTTTTGATCGAACACGTGTTGGTTTAATCGAGTCATAAAGTTGCTTATAGGTCTGTTTCAAATGCTCATTCTCAACATTAAGATTTGGTCACCTTATGATCCCTATTCAATCATTTATGGTTTTTCAATCTCTTCTAAAGTCTGTTTATCTTATCCTTATCCATATTTCCACGAGAGATTTAATTCCTTTATTTTAACTTCTTTTATGAACATGTCTTTCTCTAGAACGGTGCTTTTAGTTTTCATTTAATTTCAAATAATTGATCAAAACTATGGAAGCACTTTGATTTGTCAATAGATTTGTACACTTTGAAAAAATTTCTAATTAAGTTGTAGTATCAACTTCTATGAAATGCATGTTTTTCAAGAGTTGTAACCTTTTGACAGTTTATAGTAAACTCTCTTTTGCAATAAAATCCATTGAGCTCCGTCTCAAGTTGAGGGGGACACTTTTCAACTTCATGCATATTCTAGAGGCAAATTCCATAGGAGGAATTTACAATCCAAGTTCACAATATCTTTGCTCATCACTTGTTCCAAGAGTCATTCATTTTCGTTCAAAGCTTGATTCATTTTAACTTCAAATGTTTTGACTCTACACGATGTTGTTCCACAGTTTGGTTCCCCATTTGATAGAAGACATTTGGACTTTAGCAAAGTTTCATCAACCAATTGTTGGTTGAATGTACTAAAATAAGTCTTCAGAGCTTTTACAAGAATGAATTTTTTCATTTTTTGTTTGCTTCCCTAAAATATGTTTTGTATGTTCGAAACCCCATGTGCCCTCAGTGATAGCTGTAGGTGTGGTTCTTTCTTTGACTACCACATCAAAGTTAGCAAGATGGTATTTAAGTTTCTTCAAACTCTTATTAACCATGCTGACTTTAGGAAGTTCCTTTAGGTTCGTCAAAATTTGGTGGGTCTATCTGAGAAAGATCGGGTCTGAGAAATTCAAGAGTTTTATGCGACCATAAGGCTTGTCTCAATAGATAATTAGTTTGTGATACAAACTGTGTTTCAAAATCTTTATTAAAGTTTATTAAGAGCACATAATCGATTGGTGTGGTTTCAATTTGTTTTTATCTTTTATTGACATCTTATTATCCTGATGTTTGAAAGCATCTTTTGAATGGACTTCTTAAGCACGGTGTTAAGGTCTCTTTTGAGTCAGGGATCACAATAGGATTGGTTTTCTGAATTATATCACCAACATATAGCATAGGTTCCAACTGCTGAGCTTTCTTCAGATAGAAAGGATTTTGAAAACCTAGAGCTTGTTTAGTGGTATTATAATAGAAAAATAACGGTTTTGTCAAAACATGTGAATAGTTGGTGCAGATTGATCTCCTTTTAAAAACGTTATTATCTAGGTGTCTTTTATTGCTTTTCTAAGCTATTTCACCTATCATGGTTTTCTAGATTTCTTCTTTATTAAAAATCATTTAGAAGTGTTACCGTTTGCCAATAAAGTTCCTTTTCTTTTTAAATGTTCTGAAAGTGTTCGTTTAAGATGATTCAATCTCTACAGACTGTGCAAATGAATATGAAGTTATCTTGACTCTTTAATCAATGTTTTGTCCTTCTTTAACACTTTTGACTTGTTACTTATATCTTTCAAGCGCAGCGTTAAAGTATCATTGACACTTTTATTTCCAGATTCATCTGGTACAATGAACTACTTGGGTTTTAGTGTTGTTCAATCACAGATATTTTCAAATCATCTTTTGTTGCAGAAAAGTTAGAATTTTGAACAAACTACCTATGTGATTCAATTAGATACTGAGAGAATAAGGAAATGATATTGTCTATCACTGTTATTTTAGTTCTGAAATGGTTCTAATCATTTGAACTGTTCAGAAGATGGCATAGCCTGCACAACTTGATTAGTCATATCATTATTCACATTATCATGATTGTGTACCTCAGAAAGAGCGTCTGAACCATAGTGAGTAATTTTCGCCATGAGAGCAACTTTGGCAGTGTTAAGTTCATCACATCGATCATATGCCATCCAAATTCATTACTTGATAAGGAGCATTGTGAGTTATGACAGTGTGTGTGGCTTGACCTTCTGGAATTCTTGGATCTTCCAAAAATGCGAGTTCCTCCTCATGTAAAATTTGACCACTTACTTGAGCTTAAACCAACAAAACTTTATCCTTAAACCACAAATCATCCTTTTTCCTCTTTGGTTTGTTGCATTGTTTGGACATGTGGCCTTTCCCTTTACAGTTGTAGCAAATAACCATTCTTTATTTTCCAGAATTGTTTCCACTTGCTCCCGGAGTATAAGTCCTTGAAGTGCCTGCAGCTACAGAAGTTTGTCTCCCCTGAATTGGTTGTAATGTTACTCTTCCATTATTAATGGTAGCTTGTTGCCTAGGGTTTGACGAGTTTCTCAGCTGGTTATTGGTAGTGGATAAGGGGAAGTGATGACAGCAGTCAAAAATGACATCATGTGATTGATGGCATTAATGAGATCATCACCTTTCTAGAACACTAGAACAATTAAACCTGATTCTTGTTGGGAAAATTCAGATTGTTGATCAACTATGGGAGGATATTCCAATTGAGGTATAGATGATGTTAGCCTCAATTTTATTGAGTCAATAAAGGAAGCTCGTTCCCGTGTTCAAGACCTCACTTCGGGGGAGATTGTTAGCCTCAATTTATTGAGTCGAACAAGGAAGCTCGGTCACTCTACGATGGAGCTTCGGTCTTTAATTAGTTAATGTTGTAACAGGATAATATCGGGAATCGGGCTCGATAGATAATCTAATATTGTATATGTTTCGGGTTTAATCCCAAACAAAACCCGAGCCCGGGTCCTAGTTAAATATCCCACGCGTCGTAGGGATATATATATAGATATTTTCCATATGAAAATATCTAATTCTCATAATATCTATTTTTGTGTAAATCTCGAACCAGTTTTGACATCGTCCACAATATGATACCATTTAGGAGGAAGGGTATTCAAAAACTTTTATGTTCACTGAAATTGTTCTAGTTCATGTTGTAAAATGTTTTGTCATTGAGGTAGCAGTGAAAATCTCCGTAGAATTCACGAAGTGATTCCCCCTTCTTATAAGCAAACTTATCAAATTCGTCATAAAGCTTACACTCCCTTTCCTATTTTGTCAATGAAGTTCCTTCCATGAGAGTTGAATCTTCCCAAGTTCCTTGGGACTTATGATTGCAACCAATGCAAAGACATCTGGTGGTAGTCCTTGAGAAATGATATTAGTGCCTTATGAATATCATAGTCCCCTCATCTTGAAAGTGCTTCTGTAGCAGATAACTCAGAATATTTCTTTGGCTATTAACTCCATTTTCCTAATGGAAGCCAAATGAGTGGACCACTTTCAACGGATTCAAGGATCATTCATCCATTTTGTCTATTTAGCATGTATAGTTCCATTATACTTTTCCAAGAATCGTACATATCCTTTTCCAACATGGGTGGACGATTGTCAGCACCCAAAAGGATAGCTTGTCAGCAAGAGTCGTCATTGAGAAATGTATATATTAAATGATTACTTGGTTGATCGGACGGTGGTAGAAAGTAATTGTGTTTAATTAAGTTGTCTTTTAAGTGTTTTAATTTATGAAACTACACGGGATTTTACAATTCTTGACAAAACCGGGAAAAAATTGAATGTTTCACGGGATTTTACAAGTCAACGAAATAAACCGTATAATTTTGAGAAATTGAGTTGTTCAGTTCCAACTAGTAGAAGTTGTTCGGTTTCAACTAAATCAAGTTGTTTGGTTTGCACTGCAATTGGGTTGTTCGGTTGTAACTAGATCAAGTTGTTAGGTTTCAACTGAGTTCAAGTTATTCGGTTTGCACTGCAATTGGGTTGTTCGGTTGCAACTAGATCAAGTTGTTCGGTTTCAACTGAGTTCAAGTTGTTCGGTTTGCACTGCAATTGGGTTGTTTGGTTGCAACTAGATCAAGTTGTTCGGTTTCAATTGAGTCCAAGTTGTTCGGTTTGCACTGCAATTGGGTTGTTTGGTTGCAACTAGATCAAGTTGTTCGGTTTCAACTGAGTCCAAGTTGTTCGGTTTCAACTAAACCAAATCGTTTGGTTTCAACACAAATCGAGTTGTTCGGTTTCCACTTAAGACAAGTTGTTCGGTTTCAACACAAAATAAGTTGTTCGACTTGAGTTGTTCGACTCAGTTGTTCGACTTGAGTTGTTCGACTTGAGTTGTTCGACTTGAGTTGTTCGACTGGAGTTGTTCGACTCAGTTGTTCGACTCGAGTTATTTGACTTAGTTGTTCGACTTGAGTTGTTCGACTCAGTTGTTCAACTTCAGTTGTTTGATTTCCACTACTACGAAACCCAAAAACTTAAAAACACAAAAAGACACTTTTTTGATGATTGTTTTGCAAAAATACTTGTAC
>BQNB010182478.1:0-12496 GCA_026074375.1 Tanacetum coccineum | reverse complement strand
GAAACCGTGCACGTTTCAGCAGCTGCTGAAGCTCACTTTCGAGGGCCTTCGGGTCCGATTGAGTCGAAGTGTAAAACTACAAAGTTGTTCGGAACGACATTTTACATAAACCTGCCGATTTTCATAATTTTCGGATGTATAGTTTGTAAACTAGACACTTTTCCTGACATGAATAGTGTTGGTTCGTTTTTTTCATAAAAATGTACGAAACATTTTGGAATCATTTATATAATATCTATACAAGTTTTAACGTTATTTTACACGACGATCGAACCATTTATACGGTAACATTATGTAAGTAATAAAAACATTAAATCGAGTGTTTTTGGCAAATAAATAAATTGTTGGACAAGTATACTATTCTATTTTACGAGTACAAATACATGGATATTATTTAACAAGTACGATTTGAATATCGTTTCGACTTATAAATTAAACAAAAAGTATTAGTTGGTGGTGTAACATTATAACTAGTGATGTAGTATTTATTATAAATACATTATTCTTATATGACCTATATTTTAATTAGGTTGCCTTCAGACTCATACGTGACGTTTTCATTTATTCGATATTCACTATCCGTTCATTTCCTGAGGTGAGTTCATAGCCCCACCTTTTCTCTTTTAATGGTTTTCATAAACTGTTTTCGGGGTGAGAATACGTGCTCGTTTTACTACACAAACTTATTGATTTCTATACGTAGGCGTTACATGACTGTTCTTACAAAAAACTTGATTTGTTTACTACATAATTTGAGATCGTTGGATACCTATATTTGAAACCGTGAATTTTGGACATGATTGTTTTACCTTGGACACAAGTATTGTTTTCTAAACTGTATGCTATCCAGATTATTGCCTGAATGCTATTGCCTAAGAGCTACGAATACTGGTGCAAATCCCTTATAATTACGAACTCGGGTGCAAATCCCTTATAATTACGAATACTGGTGCAAATCCTTTATAATTACGAACACGGGTGCAATTCCCTAAGAATTACGAATACGGCTTCGATGTCATGAGTTTAGTGCAATAATACTTGTTTTATATTTAGACTTGGTGAATCTGATTCCCTTGTCTATAATACCTACTTTGGACTACGGAATACGTACTTAGTCTGCTGTTACTTAAATCTTGTGGTCCACTAAACTGTTTGATTTCATTAACAATTCTTGATTTATTGAATCACTACTTGGATTTCGGAACTGATACTTTTAAATGTTGTAACGCTTCTTTTCTTACCGAAATATTATTTGAATTATTTCAATACTGCTCTTACTTAAACCTATGAATTCACCAACATTATTGTTGACGTTTTTGCATGTATTTTCTCAGGTAATTATTATTTTGCTAGTGGAGCATTGGGAGCATCTGAGTCGCGCGGATATAATTTCTAAAGGCTTTATAATTCGAGTACCATTCGACAAATGTTTTGAAATTGTTTTCTATTACATTTCAAATGAAACCTGTTGAAACTCTGATATTTTATTAAATTGAATGTGACATTTTATTAAAACGTCTCTTTTGAGGTCGTTTTCTGCGACTTGTGCGTATGGACTATGAAGTAGCACCCAAGTGGTATTTTGCTGCGTTGTGATTTTGAGGGTGTTATAGATTGGTATCAGAGCTCAGGTCATAGAGAACTAGGTCGTTTTCAAAACCTAGACTATGACCATGTTAATAACCCAAGCCCAAACCTTTAACCTAGCCAAGTCAAACTTTATAACAAACCCGGGTCAAACCATATCAAATTACTGTTCATCTATTTCATTTTTTCCCGCCCCTTTTCACCCTTACACAGAGTACGGGTAAAAACCTCAAGCCCCGTACTTTTCACCCTTCTAGAAGGCTCAGACTGACACCCTCTGACACTCTCTGTGCCACGCTGGCAATCCGCATGGCAATAATGATTGGTTGATGTGACAAATCAGAAATGAAGGGCTCAGATTGATTCATATGATTGAGGCGGTTTGATAAAAGGCCAGGATTAAAGATTGGAAGCTCTCATTCCCTCCTCACAGAGAAAACACACCACAAGCCCATGGCTCATATATAAATAGGACTAGTATCTCTTTGTAAAAGGCATCTAGGAGTAGGAGTAGTATAGAATAGATTTTTATGTAATTTTTAGCTTAATTTATGCTTATCATCTTTAAATAATGTAATTTTACTTTTTAAGCTTGTAATCGTTCTAAGTTTTTAATAAAATTCAAGTTTCATTCATAATTGTGCTTTAACTACTGTTTTTACTAATAAGCAATTAGTATTTATGTGATTTTAATTTGCTCTTATAAGCTCTTAAATACATCATTAGCTTGTTATAACTCAGTTAAGACCTCAAAAGCTTAACTGAGCTTATCAATACTCAAATCTCTCCTTAAGATATATCTCAGCTTAATTGGAAGGGAAGCCAGATTTAGAAGGGCTTCCATGACCTTACCAGCTTATCCTAGATAAGCACATATTGCACAGGGAGTCAATACGCCGTATCTCAAACCCAAGGATATGCCGTATTGCAGCCTGTATAAACAAAACTGTTTAAGTTGCAGGAATTTAAATACGGAATTTAAAGGACTGATAATGTCCAGACAGGTCCATACGGCGTATCCATAGAGGTTTGATACGTTGTATGGAATGTCTGGGAAGACAGACTCAACAAACAATTAAAAATTACAAATGACCGGGTTGTCTCCTGGGAAACACTTTTCTTTTAGCAAGTCTTTAAGTTAGACTTTTTCTTCTCTTCATTTTTTATTCTTCATTGATTTGCTCGCACTCGTCCCCATGTGCGAATTTCTCCATAATTTTTTTGGCATGACACAAACTTCTTGCAAAACGGCATGCCGAGCACAACACCACTTGTTCCATCCATATCGTCAATGATTGTGAAACCCGAAATAATAGAAAAATTCCCAACGAAAATAGGTACGTCTATCAAAGTTCCGGCTAGTTTCTTCCCTTCATGATCATCTTTGTCCTTAATTATATAAAAGCGTTTGGTCATCATATTAATGGACAAGACAGGGAGGAAGTCAGCAATAACATGTTTATACCCAATCATACAAGAAAATTTTATTTTGTAACAACATTTGTAAGTAGGCTCATTGACAATAATCCCTTCATTATGGGTTGGATCAAATTCATTATCTTGATTCATCCTAGGTTCTAGAGGCATATATGAATCATTTAATTCAATATAATCACCATAGTGTGGGTCGAATGATTCATTAACAGCCTCTCCTATAAGCTCAGTTCTGGAATCAAGATTCGTTCTTATCATATAGACACCATCCTAATTATTGGTTTGTGGCAGGGTTTAATGCGACTTTCATCTTGAAAAACAAATTTTTCTCTTCCCCCAACGAAGGAGGTAAAATTTCTTTTAAAACATCCTATCTTGGCATAAGAGGTAGACAAAAATGGTCGTTCCGAGGATCCAAGGGGACAGCGTCATCCTCGAGTATGTCCATGATTACAAAGTTTATGGGAAATACATTTACCAATTGCTAATTTTTTTAGGGGGCACCAAATTTCACGACAATACCCCATGATGTTTAATTGTTCTATCGGCTAGTTCAACAGTTAACCTAGTGTGAGATAAATCTCCTAAACCAAGGTTGGTGTAGGTAGAGAATGGCATAACATTTACACTTGCTCCTAGGTCAACAAGGGCTTTATCAAAACAAATATTATGAATAAAACATGGTAGAGTAAAACTTCCTGGGTCCTTTTCTTTCTGAGTCAAGGTGTTGTCATGAAATGTGCTCCAATTAAATAGGTTTCCAAAATCTATAGTTCACATGCCTCCTTCCATTCATCACAGCAGTAATCACGTAGTCACCTTAGAAAGGGAACTATTTTAGAAAATAGGTTACTGAACTGTGAGTCTAATAGGAGTATGGAATGTCCGACCAGATACGGTAATGTTGTTGTATCCCAACTTAAATCAGCTTTTGCAGTGAAATTGAATGATTGACACTGTTCTTGGGTTTCGTTTCTGTTGAGTTGGGCTGACTTTCGAATCCTTTTTCTTGTAAGACTTTGCTCATCTGTCTAATTTGAATCTCCAAGGTCTTTGATAACGCCCCTTTTTTAAATTTTTTTAAAAACATGGTTTTCTTGGCGTTATTTGTATATATATTATCATGTCTTTGTGAACTTTCGTTCACTGAATAGCGTAAATTTCTTAGCATGTTCACTTGAAGTCATCTAGAGGTTAGTACATCAAAATCAAATACTACACGTTAAAGAAAACACATCTATTAAAAAAGATCAACAATTAAGTTCTATGTGCCAAATGTGCGCCGCACTTGCCTTTTGTGCGCCACACTTACCTTCAAGTCAAAGACAGTCAAAATCGCATTTACTCACCAAGTACGCCGCACAATTTATGAAGACTTTAATGCTACTGCATTTACACACCCTAAGTACGCCGCACATATTCTCTTGTGTGCCGCACTTACTCAATAAACATTTAATACTTGTGCATTTAATCACCAAGTGTGCCGCACAATCTTTTGTGTGCGCCACACTTTCACCCGAATTTCAACCTATAAATAGAACCTCAAAATCTCTCATTTTCATATCAACAAACATAAAACATCTTCACAAACAACAACCCTCTCCCACACAAACCTTTCTCTCCAAGCATAAACACCATATCTTTTGGAGATTCAAGATCGAAGAACCAAGAACGAGGAAGAATACTATATAGTTTATTCAAATAATGAAGTTTGTTATTGGAGCAAGTAAATGTTTGAACTTCTTTAGCCATGAGAGGCTAAAATCTTCATGATACTCGATGATGTTATGATAATGAATAAGTGTTTGGTTATGATCGTGATCTCTCTATTCTCAAGCTTATGATATACTATTCCTATTATATCTTATCTTGTCTTCTTTGCTTAGCAACTTAAAATTATTAAAATCATATCGGTCGTAGGGCGAGAGACCTGTTTGATTATGTGGTTTTAAAGATTTGTCTATGGTCTTTATCGTTTGTGTTGAGAAATCCACTTTTGTAAATTGATAAACAAATAAGCTTTGATATACTAGTAACTAGATTATTTGAGTGACACATTTGGTCTAGTTAACTAAATATAAGTCATTGAGTTAGTCAAGTTGTTTGTGAAAGTTTTTTTGACGAGAAATCATTTTATAAATTAGGTTCCACTTTTGATGGTCTAATTTCTATTTCCAACACTTAATAATTAATCTTCAAAAACTATCCGTGTTGTCATCTTTATTATCACAGGTAGAACAAAAGTTATTTATAAATTGTTAAAGTTTATTTCTTTTGATTATTTGACACTACTCAAAATCCTTTGTGGACGACCTAGGTCTTACCTAAAATGATTTATAATACATTACGTGGGTTATACTTTTCCCGTGTGTTTCATTGTAATAAAATTGGTAATTTTCAGTAATTATAAATTTAAGCTTTTGAAAACACATCAAAAGTTTTTGGCGCCGCTTGTGCCGGGGTTTTATTAAGCTGTTTTGTAGTCAACTTGGAAAATTATTTTTAATCCCTCTTTTTCAAAAATTGCATTATAGTTTCTGGCAAAACTAATCCCAAACAACTTCTCCTTGGATGCATACATGTGCTTCCATTTCTGACTTGTTGTACCGTTACTGAACCTTAAACGTACTCTGATATCGAAGAACTTCGTGCCGGAAACTGAAGAGTTACATTCTATCCAAAGAAACAACCCACCTCAAAATCTGATGATTGTCTATCCGCCAATTCTCAACATCAACCACTTTCTCGTTATCCTTGAAAATCTTTATCCCATGGATGATGAAACCATGTGGTCTGCTGACCGTGTTGTCGCTCCGACTCCCAGTTCTGCAATCACTATTCCTGAAACCGCAAACGAATTTGCTATTAATGGTAACCACTTGACTCTTGTCAAAGGAAACCAATTTGATGGTAGAACCAAAACCAATCCTCACAAACACATTCACGAATTCCTCAGAATCTGCGATATGTTTAAATACAGAGATACCGAAAATGAAGTCGTCCGCCTAATGATGTTTCCCCTATCACTCACTGGAGAAGCAAAAAATGGTTGGACGAACTCAATGAAGGAACTATTGAAACGTGGGATGAACTTCGAACCGCTTTCATTAGCCGATTCTTTCCCCCCAGCTCTTTTCGACCGACTCCTCTGAGAAATCCGAGCCTTTTCTCAACATGAAAACGAATCTCTAACCGATGCTTGGCTTCGTATGAAGGAAATGCTCCGAAACTGCCATGGTCACAATCTGTCCAAAGGCAATATTTCAAAATCTTATATATGGTCTCAGCGAGATAAACCCAAGAAGTTCTAAATTGCCGCAGCCGGGTGGTATTTTCCTATATAAAAACCCTAATCAAGCTATAAGCTTCTCGAACGATTATGTCTTACCTCAAGTCGACTGGTGCTAAAAATCAAAAAAAAAACCAAATTCATCCCTAAGAAAAAGGTTGTTTCGCCAGAATGAAGGTTGCAGTTAACTGCTGATACTGACAAAAATTATGCCCGAATGGATGAATAATGACCCTGAAAATGGATGCTCGTACAATAGAATCCAATCCAATGCAAAAACAACACACAATCTTCTTGATGAAGATGACATTTACCTATGTCTCGTTAAAGACAGAGGCTCTAAATTCTATGCAAAATTTTCATAGACTCGTTTTTTACAATGATTACCGCGACCGAGACTCGTAATCGCGATAGTTGGAGTGTCAACACGAACGAAAGTAGTAGTTACAACGGGACAACTATCGATCAACACCAATGATAAATCCTATGACGTTTCAAAAAATAATTTCATGGATTTCATGAAATTCTAACAATCAACCAACGCTTTTCTCAAGAAAAAATCACTTAGATCTCTCAAAAACCAACTCAAACATGTGTCAATAAAATCATCAATCCTCCCATCAGGAACCTTGAAACTAAGTTTGACAGACTTGCTGACAAGCAATCTGGTCGACCATCTGGATCTCTTCTTAGTAACACTCAACCAAATCCAAAAGAAACAAATTCCAAAGCCTATCAAACCCCCACAATCTCGTTATGAGCATGTGAATGCCGTTTGTTCACAAAGAAGTGGTAAATCTATAAGCCACCAGTTAACCAAAGCTGTTCAACAAGACAATTCTGATACCCCTGTCAATTTAGTTAGTGATGATGAGACGATACCTACACCACAACAAAAACTCAATATCCCAAAACGAATCAAGGAAAACTTCGTTACCCAAACCGTACAAACCAAAAATCCTGTATCCTCAACGTCTAAGGAAAGAAAAAATGGAAGCCCGATACGGAAAATTTCTCGACATGATCCGTGCCGTTCGAATCAGTGTACCTCTTATCGAAGTCTTAGCCGGAATGCCTAATTATGGCAAGTTTCTCAAAGAAGTAATAAGCAACAAACACAAAATTAAACAAATTTCTGCCGCTTTCTTAAGCGATGAAAGTTCAGCAATGATCCAAAATTAAGTTTCACCCCCCAACTTGGAGACCCCGTGGAAGTCTTCCTTTTTCTTTGTAATTTTTCAACAAAACTTTCTCGTAATGCTTTTAGCAGTCCTAGGTGTAGCATTAACCTTATCCCGTATTCATATATGCCAAAACTATCTCTTTAAAACTCTCAAACCTACCAAAATATGCGTGAGATAGCCGACAGATCTTTCCAATACCCTATTGGTTATTAGCTGAGTATATGCTCGTTGAAGTTGGGTTAAATTTAATTTGCATATATTTTTAAGAATTAGTGACGAGTCTCGATAATATATACAAAGTAGACGTTAGAAACTATAAAAAATCCCCCTCCACCCTCAAACCCTACCGTCTCTCCGTCCTCTCGTCGCTCCGCGCCGCACTAACCCCCCCCAGCCCCAATCCAAGACCCGGCTCTTACCTATTGCGATCGCCCCCTCACCTCTATAATTATGGGAGGAGAGAGAGATAGAGAGTATGTATATTAAATGGTCGTCTTCACTCTCACAAGTCAATCCTTCACAAATGTTCATTTGTCAATTCTGTATAAAGATGTCACACCCCACTCACATCGATATTTAAAAAACATGTGTGGTTATTTAATTTCTACAACAAGTTTCTGTTGGAATTCAGATCTTGATGAATAACACTACTCATCTCTGCAGCCGTGAAGAAAGAAGCAACAACCCCTGACATAAGATACACCTTTACAATATAAAGGTTCTCTTCAATATGTTTACGCAATGAAATTAATTACAAACCCTACGTCTCTTAGTATATAAAGACAATGGCAGGGCTTCATGTTTACGTATAATCCAGAATAGACCTACGAACTCATCACCTGGAGTCAACTAGTCCTGCCGATTTCGTCATCCTTAGAAATGCGAAGATGATAGCAAATGTTCCTCTCATCTTGGGAGACCATTTTCACACTGCTGATGTGTTCTTTGAGTTAAACGAAACAACTCAATTTGGAGTTAGAACTGAACAAGATGATATTCATATCGATTCTGCAATGAATACATCTTATTTCGAACAATGATACATGTTCTAGTATCGATGTCTATTTATGAAATCTTAAACAGAAAGATTTCAATTGCTCTTCTGATTGAAGGTACTAAAATTCCCCTCCATTCCATCGATGAGGAACCCTCTCTCGAAGGAGAAATCTTTGCCGATTTTCAACAAATTCATGGCAATGACTACCGATGAAAACTCTGACTCTGAATCTGATATCGAAGAACCACCATTCGAGAAAATCACCATTAACACAGACTATAAAATTAAAACATCTCTTGAACAACCTCCTACGGATCTTGAACTTAAACCCCTTCCTGATAATCTGGAATTCCTGGAAGAACCCTCTTTTCTTCCTGTTATCATATCATCTCAGATTTCCAAAGAAAAGAAAAACAAACTTGTATCCATCCTTAAAAAGCACAAGGAAACTTTTGCCTGGAAAACAACAGACATTCCTTGTATTTGCCCATCGTTCTGCAAACACAAGATACAACTTCTGGATGACAAGAAACATGTTGTCCAAAAACAAAGAAGGTTGAATCCAAATATGCAAGAAGTTGTTAAGAAAGAAATCGTAAAACTCTTGGATACCAGTATTATTTATCCAATTGCCGATAGTCCTTAGGTTAGTCCTATTCACTGTGTACCAAAGAAAGGTGGCATTACAGTCTTAACCAACGAAAATGATGAACTTGTTCCAACAAGAACCGTTACGGGTTGGCGAGTATGCATCGATTATCGTAAACTCAATAAAGCAACCGCAAAAGATCATTTCCCTTTGTCGTTTATGGATCAAATGTTAGAAAAACTCGCCGAAAATAAATATTTTTGTTTCCTGGATGGTTTTTCCAGATATTTCCAAATTCCTATCGATCCTATCGACCAAAAAAACAACGTTCACATGTCCTTTCGGAACATACGCTTGGCGAATGCCTTTCGGGCTATGTAATGCTCTTGCCACATTCCAAAGGTGCATGTTGGCAATCTTTTACGATATGATCGAAGAATCAATCGAAGTATTCATGGACGATTTCTCCATCTTCGAAAACTCTTTCGACACATGCCTAAATAACCTCGATAAAATGCTTCAACATTGTAAGGATGCTCATCTTGTCCTTAATTGGGAAAAATGTCACTTCATGGTCAAAGAAGGAATTGTGCTTGGACACAAAGTGTCTAGTGCAGGACTCGAAGTCGACAAAGCAAAGATTGACGTAATCTCAAAACTTCCACCCCCGACCAATATTAAAGGTATTAGAAGCTTTCTCGGACATGCCAGTTTTTACCGACGTTTCATTAAGGATTTCTTGAAAATTGCCCGACCTCTTACTAAGCTGCTTGAAAAAGATACTCCATTTGAATTCGATGATGAATGTCAAAAAGCATTTGAATTATTGAAGGAGAAACTCACATGTGCTCCTGTGATCGTAAGCCCCAATTGGAATCTTCCATTTGAACTTATGTGTGATGCAAGTGATTTCGCAGTAGGAGCCGTCTTAGGTCAAAAAGATGGTAAAAACTTTCATCCAATTTACTTCGCAAGCAAAACCCTTAACCCAGCTCAACAAAAATACACCGTAACCGAAAAAGAGCTTATGGTTGTAGTCTTTGCATTCGACAAATTCAGATCCTATCTTATTCTCTCAAAAACTATTGTTTACACCGATCATTCAGCTCTAAGGCACTTATTCAAGAAACAAGATGCTAAACTACGCCTTATTCCATGGATCTTACTCTTATAAGAATTCGACATAGAAATCAAAGACAGAAAAGGAACAGAAAATGTTGCAGCCGACCACTTGTCCCGGATTGAAAATGACGAAATAAGCGATGACAGTGAAGTCGATGATAACTTTCTTGGAAAAACTCTTTTGGAAATCAATACCAAAGATGAACCTTGGTTCGCAGACTTTGCAAACTACTTGGTCAGCAATATCATACCAAAAGGAATGACGTACCAACAAAAGAATAAATTTTTCTCTGACCTCAAACACTACTTTTGGGAAGAACCTTACCTTTTCAAAGTATGTTCTAACGGTATGATCAGACACTGTATATATGGACCAAAAACTCGAACCATTTTAGATCAATGTCACCACGGACCCACCGGTGGACATTATGGACCCAACGTAACTGCTAAAAAGGTCCTAGATTCAGGATTTTACTAGCCGACAATCATCAAAGAAGCTCATACTCTAGTTCGCCTTTGCGAAGCATGCCAAAAGACAGGAAATATATCGAAACGTGATGAGATGCCCTTAAACAACATTCAAGTCTGTGAAATTTTCGACATATGGGGTATTGACTTTATGGGACCGTTCCCAAAATCATATAAGTTTGAATACATTCTTGTCGCTATTGATTACGTATCTAAATGGGCCGAAGCTCAAGCTTTACCAACCAATGATGCCCGAGTGATTATCACCTTCCTGAAGAAACTATTCTGCCGTTTCGGTATGCCCAAAGCTCTAATCAGCGACAGAGGTACTCACTTCTGCAACAAAATAATGGAAAGGACCATGAAAAGATATGGAGTTAACCACCGTTTCTCCACATCATATCATCTTTAAACTAGTGGTCAAGTTGAAAACACGAACAGAGCTCTTAAAAGAATTCTTGAAAAAACTGTTAAAGACAATCTTATTATTTGGTCAAGAAAACTTAATGACGCTCTGTGGGCTTTTTGTAGTGCCTACAAAACACCTACCGGTACCACACCCTACAAACTTATATACGGAAAAAACTACCATTTACCATTTGAAATTAAACACCGTGCATTCTGGGCTCTGAAGAATTGCAACCCAGATCTCATCGCCGCTGGTGAGAAAAGAATGTTTCAATTACATGAGTTAGATGAACTTAGACACCAAGCCTATGAAAACTCTCGTCTATACAAGGCAAGAACCAAAGTCTGGCATGACAGAAAATTAAGAATGAGGAAAGAATTCAAACAAGGAAACAAAGTTCTGCTATTTCACTCGAAGTACAAATTTAAACAACCGAAACTCAGATCTCGATGGTTAGGACCTTATGTAGTGAAACATCAATATCCATCCAGATATGTTGAACTCTATGGAAAAGATGGAAAGACGTTCATAGTCAATGGCCATCAACTTAAACTATATCATGAAGAAGATAATGACCCAAGGGAAGCAGTAACTCCTTTTTTCCCAAAAGTATGACTCCTAAAGTACGAGTCTAGCTAAAGACTCTCTTAAAAATTAAGCGCTTCTCGGGAGGCAACCCGTGCTTCACTTAAGTGTGGAGGAGTCCCTCCTCCATTCTTCTACTAATATCATTTATTTATTTTCTAAAAAAACAACAAAAATATTTTCTTTTTGTGTGCTTTTGTTTGTTTACTTTTATGCAGGTACTTTAGCTTAAACATATGGAAAATTATGAAGTATGCTCAAGAATAGTTCTCTCGTAGCTATACATTTTTCTCTGCCCCGGGAAGTACCATTTTCCCTTAATTTTTCCTATTCTATCTCTATTATCAGTTATCACATTGAGGGCAATGTTCAACTTAAGTGTGGAGGGGAGCCAAATAGGAAAAATTAATCATATCCCTCCATGTTTGCCCTGCCAAAAATTTTCCAACTGATATTTTATGAAAAATCTTAATATATATATGCTTTCAAAGTATAAAAATGCTCTTAGTAAGACAAATCCAACCGGATTGACATTATAGCTAGCACAACCTAGTCTACTAAATTGTGAGAACTCTAAGCCTTTAGAATATTCGGGTATCCACCTTTGATACCCAAGATAATTGATGTCTTTAGCTTGTTCGAGTTAAGGTTTGAATGCAGTCATATATGTCTATTCTGTCGTTACAGATGTGTACGTATGGTCTTTGTCGCCTTTTCTAGAACATTGGTATTGGTTGATAATTATATTTGAGAGATCCGATAATTTAGAAGCTCTAGAACTTGTGCTTAATCATCATTTACTAGACCGAAACCTAATTGTATGTAAAGAATT
>BQNB010182477.1:0-12496 GCA_026074375.1 Tanacetum coccineum | reverse complement strand
TTTGCCATTTTTGATCCGTTTTGGGTTTATTTGGGTTATTTTAAGCATAAATAGATATGTGTATTCTACACTTATCAATTCTCTCTGTAATAGTTTAAATCTTTTGTTTTTACATTTTATACGTTTCAATCGTAGTTCATATAATAATTATACGTATGTGTAGGAAGTTGATTTTGATGGTCAGGAGGTGGAAAAGGATGTCGATTATTCAAAGGTAAAGGTTATCAGAGTTCTCACCTCATAAAAAGGTACATGTTTTTATAAAGTATGTTTGTAAATAGATGTTGTTAATATTTAATGTACGTGTTTTGTGTAGGAAATTGAATCTGATGGTCAGCATGAGAAAAAGGATGTCAAAGGTGAAATTGAAATTGCTAGGGCTGCTTTGATACAACAAGAGGTATAGGTTCACGTTTTAATTCCTTTTTTTATGTTTATAAGAATTATTAAAATAACAACAGGTTTCAGATTGCTTTAATAACTAAAGAGATCGACTTAGGATTATGGAGTTGGGATGATTTAAATTCAGAAGGTGATGCTGTAGAGGGCGTGCTTGGTGTTGGTGGTTATGGTAGTAATTCTCTAAAAACGGTTGATCGCTTATCTAAAAGTGATGAGGTAAGTTACGCATAGTTATAAATTAAAAAATATATATTTTTTATATTTATATTATTATTTGATTTAGGTCGGATCTGATAATGTTGTTCATGGTTTTAAAGATGTTAAATCTTTATCGTCTAAACGGATAAGTGTTTCCAATATTGTTAGTGATAATGATGATATGGTTGCTGATAGTAACAATTCTAAAGTTGGCAAGGTAAATTTTATATCTAATGTTAATGTTAATGTTAATAGTTGATGTTAATAGTTAATGATTTTTATCTTTATTGATTGTGATAGTTATTGATATTTATAAAAGGGTAACTAACTAGTTGTTTATTGAAATAGGTTTGTGTTGTTGATCGAATGGTTTCTGATCCCAAAAATCTATTCAAAGTGCATCGAAAGGAAAGTATGTAAAATTCAAAAATGGTATTGTTGTTGAGAAAAAAATGTCAGCACAAAAACCTTCAGTTCCTACTAAGAAAGGAAAACATAAAGGAAAGGGGCAAATTGCTGACACAGGAAAGGCAATAGCTGATTGTCATAAGGTTGTGTCTGATATTCTTGCTGATGGTAAAAGTGATGACGTAAGTTGCATAATTTTAGAAACTATATTAAGTTTATAATATATATTAAGTATTTATTAATAGATAACTTATTTATATTTTTTTTATTCATTCAGGTTGAATCATGTGATGTTAAGAAAGGTAAATCCTTATTATCAAAATGGAGAAGGGTTTACAATTTTGTAAGTGATGATGATGAGCTGACAATAACAAGGTTATGTTAACTGTTTTTTATATATGTAAGTTTTGTATTATGTTATTTGGGTATATTATGTTAGTATGTTAACTTGTATATTTTGGTTTTTTATGTAATAGGTTTATGTTGCTAATCATGTGGTGAATGATAAGAAGAAATCTATTAAACATGTCACAAAAGGAAAAGCAATAGCTGGTTGTGATAAGGTTTTTTCTGATGTTGTTGCTGATGCTGAAAATTATGTTAAACCGGTTGATTCAACAGTTAAATGTGATAAAGTAAGTTGCATATTATAAGTAAGTACGGTTATAATATAAGTTTGTTATGGTTAATATTTGTTGTTTTTGTTATTCGATTTAGGTTGAATCAGGTGATATATGATGCTAAAAAAGGTAAATCTTTATCGTTTAAAGGGAGAAGGGTTTTGAAGGGACTAAGTGTTGATTTGATTGCTGATGATAACAAGGTTATTAAACTGAATGATGGTTTTTTGAAATTTGAAAACGTAAGTTATGATAATAATGAAAAGTGAATTCTTTTATTAACCGTTCGTTGTAGAAATTATGTTATTTTATTAACCGTTTTTTATATTATGATAATAATGACAAATGAATTTTTTGCTGATTATGTTTTATATATATATATAATAGGTTGCTGTTGGTAATGAATGTAAATCTTCATCGACAGAGTTGAAAAGTGTTGATGTAGTTTATAAATGTGATAAAGAATATGAAGATGTGCCTAAGAAACACACACCTTCATCGCGGCAACAGAAAATCGTTAATAGATTTGGATGTTAGTATGATGCATGACAAAACGAGTTGTAATCTTTGATAACATTTTTTTATGTTTTTTGCAAGTTGTTTAAATAGGTTTTAATGAGTCAAATTGTTTTTTGTTTTGTTTTGTATTTCATTTTGATTAACACTTGTGCGTTGGAGTAAAAAAAATGTTACACTTGTCCAGCGAAGACCTAAATTTGATGTTTTATGTTATGATTTTTGACATTCTGTTTAGTCGTTGCTGACTAATAAAGATTGATGTTTTATGTTGCTGACTAAATTTGATGTTTTATGTTATGATTTTTGACATTCTGTTTAGTCGTTGTTGACTAATAAATCCGGGTTAACTCGAAAAATATGAATCGGCATGTACTTTAAACCCGGGTTATGCAACCCAGATTAACAGGCACGTAACAAGCTGTCTTGACCGTGTCAATTATTAGTTGTCTTCTTTCTTTTTACACATAGTAGAAAATCCCCAAATTTTTTGATCGAATCTCTTTATTCAAAAATTAAAATGGATAGTTCTTCGATTCAAGAAAATGTTGAAGCCTTGCAACTAATTCCCAACATGGTGTTGAAGAAGAACAATTAGACATCCAAATAATGCCTATTAAAGATCATGCAGATGCCTCTGCTACCTTAGAAAGGCTCAGTAATTTCAAAGCTTCTCAGGTAAACTTTGAATTTTATGGACTTCAAATTAAAAGTAACAATCAAGTTGTCAACATGTCACTAAAAAAAATTGATGGGTATAAACCAATCATCAATTTCATAAAAAATTGTTGTATTAGTGAAGCCTTTGTCCGTCGACCAGCTGCAATGTATGGATTATATTTGAATGAATATTGGTATACAGCAAAATATAACGATGAAACAAAATTTATTTCATTCACCACAAAAATGCTTCTTTTGAAATAAAATTTGGTGTTGGTACATTTAGAAATGTTTGTGGGTTCGAATATCTAGAGAAAGGATTGGAATATGACAATGAACCTACATTTGAAGAAATTTAAAAAACAATGCTAGGTGTTGGTTACAGAAAAGGAAATAGACCCAATCAACCACTTGAATCTACCCTTTTGAAAACTGGTTTCTCACCAACTTGGAGGTTGTTGATGGCTTACATCTCAAACAGTTTGGGAGGCAATATTGGATCCAAGGATCAGTTAAATTATATGCATCAGTTAATTGCACATGGACTTATAAATGGTGTTAAACTAGACTATGAGGGCCTAATTTTCAATGACCTTGCTGCAAAGTTGACTAACTCTGTTCGTCATACTTCCGCAGCATATGCAAGATTTATCTCATTGATTTTGGAGAAAGCGCTGGGTGATAGTTATGTACTTTCTGATGAAATAGGTCTTAAGATTCCAATCATGGGTAATTCAATTTTTAACTTAGACCTAAGTTTATTGGAGGTTCCTATTAGTTCCCATATGGTACGTGTTTGTCAATCTGTACCGGATCCTACTGTGGTATCTGAAGATGTTGCTGGTATATTATTGTGTGATAATGTGTCGGATGAAAACCCTTCTATTGATTCCAATTTGAATGAAATTGTTCAGAAGGCAAAGACAAAGTCGATTAACAGTTTGCTTGATCCAAAATTGAAAGAATCCACCGGTGTTTATAAATATAAAGTTGTCAGCAATTGCTTAAATGAAGAAGTTGTTGCAGACAAAGCAGTTGCGATAGGTCATTTTAATATTTTTATATTACTAATTTTATTTTTATTTTTTATTCTTTTAGTAATCTATGTTGTGCTTACTTAGATTATGATTCTGGTCAGTCATACATTTATTTTCTAGGTAGTGGTGATCAGAGCTTGAAAGATGATTGTCTCATCAATTCAAATCAAGTCTGTAATTATCAGAATAATGTTGCATCATTTCAGGAAGATGTTGTTGGAGACATAATAGTTGGCACAGGTTATTGTAGCATTTTAATATTATTATTTTTATTTTCAGTTTTATAATTTTTTAGCGATCTATGTTTATAATGTTAGTTTATAGGTTGTGTTTACTTAGATTATGATTCTGGTCAGTCATACATTTATTTTCTAGGTAATGATGATCAAAGCTTGAAATATGATTGTCCCGTCAATTCAAATCAAGTCTGCAATTATCAGAATAATGTTGCATTATTTCAGGAAGTGGTTGTTGGAGACACAGCAGTTCCCACAGGTCATTGTAACATTTTAATATTATTATTTTTATTTTTAGGTTTATATTGTTTTTGTGATCTATGTTTATAATGTTAGTTTATAGGTTGTGTTTACTTAGATTATGATTCTGTTCAGTTATAATTTCATTTTCTAGGTAGTGGTGAGAACTTGAAAGATGGTTGTCCTGTCAATTCAAATGAAGTTCGCAATTATCAGAATAATGGTGGTGATCAAAGCTTGAAAGATGGGTGTGATGTGAATTCAAATAAAGTCTTCAATTATCAGAATAATGGTGGTGATGAAAACTTGAAAGATGGTTGTCATGTGAATTCAAATGAAATATGCAATTATCATAATGATGGAGTCGAAAGAATCATTGGTTGCTGAGTTTGTTAAATGTATTGAAACAACTAATTCTTTAGTTTCAAAAGATGTGATGCTTTGATATCGACAAAACAGAATTTAAGTGTAGATGAGGTACAGTAACTAAGGGATTCTTCATTGTCAAAAACATCAACAGAAGATATCAGTAAAGCTGTAAATGCCTTAATCAAACCAGAACTCAAAACTTTCATTAAGTCTGTTACTGATTCGTTTTCGAAAAAAAAGTTAATATTCATGTACCAAAAGATTTCACGATGGTCAGTGAGAGAATGAAACAACATTTAGATAATATCTTGAGCATTCTGAATACAGTCAGTACCATTACTCAGAGACCTGTTCAGTTATCTCCTGAGTTTGCATCATTACCAGCAAAAATCCAGGAATTGTGTTCAACAATGAATGATATTGTCAATTTTAAAGTCGAGATTAGCAATCTTGCTAATAAGACTCAGGAGAATGTATCTACTTTCAAAGAGTTTTGTGAGTACTTCTCTAATCTTCAAAATTCTATCAATGTTTTTGAAAATCTTGTAGAAGAAAGTATTCCAACAAAAAAGGAAAGGGAGGAAGATCATGTGATATCGTTAGATCAAAGAATTATAAAAGGTAAGATTTCAACGACTAAGCGTGATACCATGTAAGAAAGGGTTTAGAGATATAATTTTTGTCTTGCATTTCTCATAACAATGATACAATATATAGGAGTATATGGAGTATTATAGAATCCATACTAAATGAATTTGACTAACATAAATGACTTGACTAATAACTTTGACTATAATAAATTACTTTGACTAGAAACTTTGACAATCATAAATTACATTGACTAACACATACCTCACAAAAAAAATTAAAAGGGAAACTCACACACAAAACCTTTTCATATGTAATGGTTGGCCAGGCCACCACCATATCCATTTCAAGGGGAGAGGGGGGATGCTTGTGAGGGGATGCGGTTGGCGTTGTGATCGGTCAAGGGATTAAGGTCGTCATTATTTACGGTCTTAGTGTAAAATTTAGGACATTAAAATTAAAAATGGTTTATTTACGGTCTCAATATGTTGATTGTACTATTAGCTAATCGGCAAAATGAAAAAGTATTAGCGTGTAATATGTTTAGTATGTCCATAATAGTCATGTCCTATTCTTTGTATGATTATGTTATCATTATCATGATTTACTCTAGATTAGTTGTAGGCCTTATCTTGAGCTTAATCCTTTCCCTTGTATCCTATATATTCTGTATGTTTTGTAGAGATAATCAAGGAATCAATTAAATTTTCAATATGGTATTAGAGCCATCTCTTTCTCTCCAAAAAAACCCTCTTTTAAAACCCATCTTCCCCTTCCCCTTCAATCTGCTGTATTTTCTTTTTAATATGAAAGAAAACTCTCAAAGCAGTTGAAAAAGGCATTAAAGCATCCCTGAAACGTAGTCAACAATAATTCAAGTAAGATCAAAGAAAAACATAGCATAGAAACTCTTAGAAGACAGAAAATAAAATCTAATTTACTACTGGTATGATCTTTTTTTAAACAAGTTCGAAGTTCACTAGCTAAAGACTGACTTGCTGCACACAACCTTATCAATACACATCTGATTAGTATTCTTTTTGGAATTGATCTGTAAATTAAATTGATATACTCGGTGTTTGGGACAATGTCATAAAGCACTTAGCAATCCAAACACTTTAAAAGTACTTCTCTTTAATAAAATAAAAAACACAATATATACCAATATGCACTTAACACGCAATCCTGTCTTGCCATTCATTATTTAACTGTGCGAAGTTAATTACATAAATTCAAATCAACACACCATGCTGCATAATTATATTTATGCAGCAAGTGCAATTTTAATATAAAAATTTGGATAGAATTAACATACGCACCTTCTCTTGGTATGATTTACTGGTAGCCACAATGGACAGTTCAGAAATATTTCTTCCAAAAACACGAAACAAACCAGTTGTAACAGCTTTGGAGCTGCAAAGTTCAGCATAAAAATTGTTAATAACATCACAGCCCAATCTAAAGATAATTGAAAATCGTAATTTTGACAAGCACTGAAAATAGTTAGAAGTTATAAACTTGGCTATACTTTAAAGTTAACAAAGCAAAACACATTGAGTTTATACAGGTGAAAATGGAAAAAAAATTGGTAACCATGGTTTACTTTCCGCTCTTTAGGCTGACTAATCCACGGGGTTTGAACCCACCGCCACACAGACTCAAACCAGGTAAATCCCTCCCTTTTCAGGAGGTTGGCGTGGCCACTTTAATGTAACACTTGCAAGTCCTTTTACCACTAGGGCACCCCAGGGTGGTTTTTTTATTAGGTGAAAAATGGAATTTGTTAGCACTGAGAAAGAAAAGAACTAAATTACACTTACCTTGAGATCGGCTATGCTATTTTCCCTTAAACAACTAATGTGATATTCTTTTTCGCACTGTGAGGTATTGAAATTAAATAAGAGGATTAATCTAAGAACTAAATGAACAGAACACTAAAATTTTATGTAATTACAAACCTTATCACAAATAATAAATGTACGATCGTTAAAACCATTAAGTGTTGTGTTCATGCTATGGCTTATGCCACAGAGAGCATCTCTCCTGTGAAAGCACCCACTTCATATATATAGACACCCTCCATGGGAGTCCAGACCTCCAATCTGCACCTTTATCAGATAATAAACTAATTTAGTCACAGAATCAACGAATACAAACATCATCTAAGATGGTATTGCAAATTTGCAACTGTTATATATACATAGTTTTGTTAGAATGATAAAAACCCCGTAGGTATAATTTTATTAATGACCATTATTTATAATGGTGAAAACCCTAATAACCTAAACCCACAAACCGGGCTTGGGCCTATTACATAAATAACTTTGACTAACAACTTTGACTAACACTAACATATATCCTCTAATACTCCCCCGCAGTCCGAGTGGCGAAATCGCGAAAGCTCGGACTGAAGAAGAAAATTAAGAAAGCAAAATAAAACAATAAACCAAAATAAAACGGGATAACCCAAAGTATCCCCTATTCTAATTTTTGTTTACGGATAACCAAAGTATCCGAAGGATAAACCAAAGTATCCCAAACAGTCGTCTCGGGAATAAGAACCCTAGATTCGACACCAACAAAAGTCGTCTCGGGAATAAGAACCCTAGATTCGACACCAACAAAAGTCGTCTCGGGAATAAGAACCCTAGATTCGACACCAACAAAAGTCGTCTCGGGAATTAATACCCTGGATTGGACATAAAAAAAACAATTAAATAACTATAATGATAGAGTTGCAGAGTCAACACCAAAACCACCAATGACAGAACACAAAATCTTCTCTTTAGCTTTCCCATCACTCCTTCCCTTAGACTTGATCACAATATTTCTTCCATAGGAATCAACTCATTAAACCCAACATTCCATCCAACACCGATATCATCATCACCAAATAATTGATCATGTCAGCACCTTAACAAACAAGAAGAACCACAGAGATAATCAAACCGCAAATCGACTTCATCACCACTCTTCGACGTCATCAACAATTCAAAACGCATCACTCCCATCGATGCGACTCCTACACCCCTCTTCGGTGTCCCGTACACCGCTCCCATACAGGAGAAGACAAGAGCAGCAGTGGCACCAAGGAAGTCGAAGAACGTCGCCGTTTCATCGTTGGAAAAAGTTGAAGGCACGATTAGATCTGAAGTCGTTATCATTATGATAGGGTTTGTGGCTGAGAATTTTTGGATCGGTAAAAAGATAAAAAAAAATTGATCGGGTATGGTCTCTGATTGATAAGAGGGGTTACGGGTTGGTAGAGTGACGGGGTGGTAGAGCAGCGGCGGTGACGGCTTGATGATCGAGTAGGTCTCAAGATCGTATCAAAGTCTCTGATACCATGTTAGAATGATAAAAACCCCGTAGGTATAATTTTATTAATGACCCAAGTATTTAAATGGTGAAAACCCTAATACCTTAAACCACAAACCGGCTTGGCCTATTACAAAAATAACATTTGACTAACATTACTTACTTTGACTAAACCAACTTTGACTAACATTAAATAAAATTAATTTGACTACACTAACATATATCCTCTAAAGTTTTACCTCATTATGTCCACAAAACCTCCAGGCAGTTAGCATGCAATTCTAATATGATAATGAATCATATAGGTTTGAGGTGTATTTATAGAATATACGGATTAAGTATAATATTAAGCGTATAAGAGAAAGAGTGTATTTTTGTGAAATAGATATGTATCGGAAATTTAATGTGAAGGAGGTGTCCATGTCATCGTTGAGATAGAATCCATGTCATTGTCACGTATATATCCACTCATAATTAACCTCATATATTTGTTATAGATATATAAAGATCAATAAAATTTTATCCTAACATAAAAAATATTTTTTATACTTTATACTTCAAATAATTTTTTTGCTAAATATCTATGTATATGTAAAGATATTTTTTAAATAAATGTTTTAATTCGGGTAATTCAGGTCAAGCCGAAAATCAAACCAAATTCTAATTTGGTTTTCGGTTCGGTTCGGTTGAATTCTAGTTCAGTTTGGTTTTACGGTTGACCTAAAATTTTTTTAACCGAACTAACCGAACCGATCAACGCCCCTACTTGAAAAATAGCTAAGCCGGGTTTAACCAATCTTTAACAGACCATATAAAAATATGTTAAAGCCCATTATAAAAAAATTAAACGCGAGCCCAACCGCGACTGCAAGCCTAGGCCCAAGTGGAAGCCCAAGCGCCCAGTAGATATAATAGTCATCAACTTACCATTAATATGGAGTGTATAATATTTATAGTCATGATATCAAAGGGATATTAATGGTATGTATTCAATTGACATACCATTAATATCCTTATGATATGCTATAAGTATTATACACTCGATACAATCTTCTCCCACACTCTTAACCTTCTCTCGCATTCGATAAAAAAAACTGCCAAAGATGTCCACCACGCATGCTCCTGTTCAGCCACAAGCACCAATGAAATACCGCCAGGTCCGGTCCATACTTCGAGTTTTCAACCAGTTGCTTCGAGTTCTCATGTGCCGACCAGTTGCTATGAGTTCTTGTGTGCTAACAGATGGAATGAGAAATCTTTCCACTGTTGCATCTGTCCCTGTGCAACCACAAACACCTATCCAATATAGTCCCGCTCAATCCATGCCACCCAGTTTAACAGATGCAATGAGAAAATTTTCCATTGGTACAAGTATGCCAGTTGCATCTGTCCCGGTGCAGCCACAACCCCCTATGCAACAGATTGCTAAAACTACAATGAACACGGCAGTAGTGTCATTTCCTTTGGTTCCTTCATCTTCTAAACTCGTAAAGCCTCCGGCTAGACCGGGTTTTAGTTCAGTTGGAAAGAAAATCATGATCACGGCTAATCACTTACTTGTTCAACTTGGTGATAAAAATCCTCACCAATATGATGTAATTTTATGTATATTTATATTTATGTTACTATAATTTGCCCTAAAAATCATGTTTTACTTGATTAATTATTCTCACAATCCTTTGATGTAAAGTTTTTCTATATTAGAAAAGTAGATTTACGTTTTTTCTTTTGATTTGTAATCAAAGATTTTTTGAAGTGAAAACTAATGAAGATTTTTTGTAATCAAAGATTTCTTTATAGGTTATGATTTGATATAAACTAGATATATATATATATATATTATATAATATATTATAAATTATAATATATTTATATATAGGATGTGCGTTATATTGAGAACTCATTTTATTGACTCAGACTCTACAGAACTATTTTAAAGCGATCTACACCGTTGGATCATTTAATCAATGGTCACTATGCATGATGGCATTTATGTAAATAACTGAAATTAAAAATTTGGTTGGAATGTATATTTAAGGGTATAATTTGGTATTATTTTTTTTTGTTTTTTTTTTTTTTTTTTTTTTTTTTTTTTTTTTTTTTTTTTTCTTTTTGTTTTTTTTTTTTTTTTTTTTTTTTTTAACATTATCATTTATTTAGGAAGTTGCAATCAATATATTTATATTGGAAGTTACATTCAATATCCTTTATATTTTAAGGAGTTACAATCTATTCCTTTATTTTAGGGAGTTACAATCAATATATTTTATTTTAGGGAGTTACATTCAATATCCATTTATTTTTGGTAGTTACAACAATTGTATATTTCAGAAGTTTCAAAGTGTTAATCTAAATCTGAATATTAACAATCAGCACAAATAATCGTGTAAAATTATTTTAGGAAGATTTATACAAAATATAGGAGATTTATACAAAAAAAAGAACACATATGTTTTAAAATGAAAAAACATACATGTTTTACAAATAAAATATACATGTTTATCTTATTATAAACCATTCATGTTTTATAATTAAAAAGAACATATATGTTGCAAAATGAAAAACATACATGTTTCATAATGAATAGTACAACCATGTTTCAAATTTTATAAGCCATTCATGTGCTATAGTACATACATGTTTTCAATTGTAAAAAAAATACAGTTTTACAATACATGTTTCTCAATAAGTAACAATTCATGTTTCTTAAAAAAAACCATTTATTTGAAACATTATTAAAAAACATGATTGTAAATCGTGTTATTTATTATCACAAGACAAAATTGTATAATTTATTTGAGAGAATAAATCGCATCATTTATTTTAGAGAGGTATAATCATTAACAAAATAGAAATCTGTGAATATAAATCAAATCATTAATTATCAAGACATTTATATTTATATTTATGTTACTATAATTTGCCCTAAAAATCGTGTTTTGCTTGATTAATTATTCTCACAATCCTTTGATGTAACGTTTTTCTATATTAGAAAAGTAGATTTACGTTTTTTCTTTTGATTTGTAATCAAAGATTTTTTGAAGTGAAAACTAATTAGGATATGATATTTTTCTTTATAGGCTATGATTTGATATAAACTAGATATATATATATATATATATATATATATATATATACATATATATATATATATATATATATATATATATACATACATACATTCATATAGGAGCATGTTTTTATGTTTCAGTAAATTGATATAATTGTTAGTCTTCATTCACATGTTTAAGTAACTTTATTCACATATATGTTCTGTTTAATAACTTTATTCACATGTATGTTCATGAATGTGTATTGTTATAATATATTGTTATAATGCAATTCTTTGTGAGTTAAAGTGTTACTAGTCTGTCTATTAAATAGAATTGTGCAACACAAGCAAAATAATTATAAAATTCGAATTCCATAAAGATATTATTCCTTAATCATTCGTTAACATGCTAGTTTATACATTCTTTCTTGCTTATTCCGCGCTAGCTTAAAAGGTTTTTTGTCTTTTATCCGGCATGTATGAACATTCACATGTAGACATTTATGGGCTTGATAAACTTGTCACTATTGAAAGGCTAATTTGATTCCTTGATTATTATTGATAACAACTATCCTATATATAGGATACAAGAGAACATTCTGGAATGATTACCATGGGCTTAGGCCCAATACAAATTAATGAATAATAAATGTCTTGACTAATAAATGTCTTGACTTGATGATACGCGAATATAATATACTAATAATATATAATATTTCAACAAGAGCAATTAAGAAAATTCCCTAAGGAAAATTCACTCTTTAAAAAATATATATATAATATATAAAATACGTATGTTTACCGGAAAGTATGATTTCCCGGGTCGTTTTCCCAACGATTTGAGAAATTGAA
>BQNB010182476.1:0-12496 GCA_026074375.1 Tanacetum coccineum | reverse complement strand
ATTTACTCATTTTTGAACCAGATTTTAGAGCCCATGTAAAGGAATACCCTTCAAGAGGAAGATCAATAAGGCATGATGATGAAATAAAGTGATTAAAGGCTTTAGTACCAATATCGTTGAAAATAGTACCAAATCTCTAGTTCATGCAAGTTAAATGTCTATACAACAATACATGCAAGTTCTACCGTATACAACAATCGTTATTTACATTGACTAAATGCAAAGTTAAATGTCTATACATCAATTCTTATTCAAATTATTTAAAACATATATATTGGAAAAGCCCATGTATTACGCGGGTCTTCAACTATGTGTACTCTTGTTGTTCCTTTTTAATCAAATACGATGATTTAACCAAGTTAAACTAATTAACCAACTTTTATTTTTAAGGGCATACACTATATGGGCCTTTAAAAAGGTTTATAAATTTGTCACCTCTTACAACGTCATTAATTTATAAATTATGAAAATATTCTCACTATGAATAAAGCTTTTGAGGTTTATAAATTGTTCAAACATAAATTAAATATTATCATGGTACATAAATTTTCTGTCATCTTCAAAATCCTAAACCTTTTCATGCCACCTAGACATGAAATGGTTCCTCACTATGGTAAAAAAATTCTTGGACCTCTTCATAAGTTTTTAGACCTATTCTTAAAACACCAAAGTGGATGCTCTAATAACATAAGTTTAAACTAAAACAAGATATATAAACGAGTAAAGAAACAAAGAGTTTTTCAACATTTAAAATTTCTTATTATAAGTGAATCAAAAAATTTACTTAAGATGGTTTGCGGAAAAACAATTTAAGTTAAATGATAATGTTTGATAATCTCATCACTAAACTGAAAGATAAATCAAAGTTAATGTTTAAGTAAGAACTATGTTTTTAACCAGCCAAGTGAATACTACTATAAAATGTGTATCACATTATAATCTTGACTTTTGTGAATAAGTTTTTTTGCTTATCTTCCCAAGATATTTTCCGCTCATTTCTTCCGAGATTTTAGCATAACTCTAATTTAAAGTCTCACTATAAGAAGTCTTTTATTGTTGAGGAGATCAAAAACAGATTTATGAGTTATTTTTATCACTCGTTGAATCCATTATCTTTTTCTTGGTTCAGTGACTTAATACTCTAAGTTTGTCTTAAGGTATGTTGAATCTTTCTTTTAGACTTGGAGAACTTAGAAGATAACTCCATGAATGTTTTATCATTCAGGAACTTGTATACTACTACAAAAAACCGCATAGAGCCCGGTTGAAAATGGTCATAGAGCCCGGGTTTGCCTACGGGCTTAAAGGGGAGGGGACTCTATTCAAAATGCATATAGAGCCCGGTTTGAAAAACGGGCTCTATTTGTGGTTATAGAGCCCTGTTTTCTGCTTTAAAACCTGGCTCTATGTGAACAAAAAAACAAAAAAAAAACTTTTTATGAAATAATTCCAGCCATGAACATAGTACTGATTCAAACAAAGATGATCAGTTCACATTACAAGTTTACAACTAGTTTGCTGATACATTGAGCTTGCGTACCCTATAACTACGACTACTCTTGCAAACAACGCATCTAAAAGGATGCAAGCCAACTTTATTAACTACGTAGTACTTGAGCAGAATTGAAAGTAAAACATACACCATAGATGTCACTAAGTCTCATTATCGTCACTGCTTTTGAATAACTCGGCAAAAACAGATGGGGTTTAACAGAGTTGATGTCGTCTCCTATATGCCTTTAGAATTGAGAATCAGCCCACATGATGGGTACTTGATGAATCTTGACATTACCCGTCCAAGTACAAGCTTCGAACAAACCACGTTGACCACCTGCACAAACTAAAACAAACACACTTTACCGTTCTTTCGAGCTTCAAACATATGAATGGCAGTAAATATTAATAACCATCAAAGTAAGCTGCAATAAAGTAAGTCTAACTTATGTTCTAGTAAATATAAGACCAAATCAAAATCATCACATGACTAGTAAATTATACATACATTTTCTCCTTGTTCAGCAAGTGTAACCCTGAACAGTCGATTAGGCCAATGCACTCTGTCATGTTGCAAAAAAATGTAACCCTTAAAACTTCGTGTGTATGTATACATTAATATGACACATATTTTCTAGTAACAAAATTCATAACACATTTTTTACACAAGAAAGAAATACATGATAAGAAATAATCCTACCGTAGCCATGGCTGAAGTATTAACTTCTGGAATGGGCTTAGTGATATCACCAATGCCAAGGCTTATCATTTGTTCATCAGGGTATTTTAGCTCATGTGCAGCCATTCTTCTACGAATCTGTAATTCCGCCAACACATTTCATGTATCTAAGTCTCATTTCCAAATGAAAAATAACAAGTTCCTGTAACCATGTTTTTATTCAAAGAAATGTGACAGTGATAGTACGCACCTCCAGAAAGATGTAACCAGCTTAAAGTTTAGCAATATTTGTATTGCGGACAACTTGTGTCTTGTAAGCTGCAGAAACAAAACAAATAACTCAAAGGGCATTAATCTATAAGCTACTTTGGCTCTGTAACATTGACCGTCACATTAATCTATAAGCTACTTTCATTTTTACCTTTGTGCTATGGAGAAATCTTGCCACTGTGCATTCCGTTAAATAATCCGCAAACGAGTTAAATTACATTTTTTTAAAGAAGCTAAATAAATAGAAAAAACAGTTCAATTATAGAATATGGTCTAAATATTATTTTAGTTTCTGTTCAAAGATAATTTCTTAATTCCCAGCGAGTATTCTGAATCCGTCCTTCGTTAGGGTACATATTTAAAAAAAATCATCAGTGTAACTAATATGTGGTGATCAAAATATGATTTATACATAGCAATGTATGCTCATTGATAATGAAAACTATTATGCATAAAATTGAAGTTTAGCAATCATTAGTTTAATTGAAGTTTAACTAGAAGTGAAACCGTTAAGAAGCCACCCGTACTACTTTAAGTTACTTAACCTCCAAAACTGTTAAAGCATAAAATTAGTAAAGAACAAGAGAGACCTTGAGCAACTCCATCTAACTGAACCTATGTCTACTTTAAAAATACAAACATTGATTCTTGCTGGAGATAGGACGAACAGTTTTTATACCTGATATAATGAATTGAGAGCAATCAAAGATGCTTTTTGAGACATTATTATGCTTGCATGTTGAAGAAGTAAGCTTTTAATCCATGGTAGTGCACAAGCTGCTACTGCACCCCTGCAAAATGTAACAAATAATCAATAATCTGTTAAAAGTTTAAGAATATACTCAATAGTGGAAGCAACACTAGACGTGTTTACTTAACAATGGGTCAAAATGGATTATCACTTTGAGAGGCTGGGATAACTCCTACAGTGAGTGAAAAAAGTAAAATAATAACTAAAATATGTTTGGCAATGGTTTTGTGCATAAAAAAAAACAAAAAAAAATATAAATACTAAAATAAAAATCAAGAATTCAACATATCAAAAAAAACAGGATCTCAGTCAACAACAAACAACAACCAACAAACGACCAAACGTGGGAAGGCGGAGAAAGAGAGAGATCTGTTTTTGGTGTGGGGTTGAAATAATGTGTCCAACATCTTTTGTTACATAGAATTAATTTTGCTTTACAATTTTTTCCATAATACAACTCATTGAAGTGATGGAAAATCCCATCCTCAAAAGTAAAACCACACTCCGGCGTTATATCAATAATCTTGTTTTTTTGTGTGGGCGCGGGGGGGGGGTAAACAAAAAGAAGACCCATTAGTTTAGTAAACCCTCTAAGGTGTGCTTCCCCACTAAATTATTGATATAATTCCTTAAAACATAGTTGTTACTTTTATGAGGGGTGTTTTGACTATTAACAAATATAGATTAATCTCATTAAAAACGAACGTAATTAGTTAAACACAATTGTAGGGGAGGCAGGTGGTGCAGTAGCACTTGAGCACTTATCCATGGGGGTTGAAAAGCCTTATAAAAAACTAACTACAACCTTCCCACTAAAACGACCACCACTCCCCCCCCGCCCACATATAACCCCAGATAACCTATCTTTGAACAAAATAACAAGCAGCTATCATGCTGTCTCAAAAGTAAAAGCGATCTATTGATTTGTGGCTCTCACGATAAGTTTCATTAAAAATATCAGGTATAAAACAATCTGTTGCGTTCGTTCTATATCTCCAAGAGACAAAGAGAATAAGGTTAATCAATGTTTGTCCATTTTTTTTAAAAATTGAACTAAAAGTAAACCAACTAAACACAGGTATTCAACATGTTCATGATATAGATTGGAGTTATGCGCAAAGGTCTCTCTTATTTACGTATTCCAATTTCTATAGCTTACCAGATTTTGGAAGGGTTAATGTAACTTAAACTTATAGGTACGGTTGTCCTTCTTAATCCGTTTATTCAAAACTAGTTCTAGATAAACTTCAATTAATACTAATGATTGCTAAACTTCAAATTTTTAATGTTCAACATAGTTTTCTATTATCAAATATGATCATACATACGGGCTAATGTAATAAATCAATATTTTGATCACCAACATATAATTTACACTATGATTTTTTTTTTTTTTTTAAAATCTGTACCCTAACGAAGGACGATTCAGAATACGCGCTGGAAATTAATAAATTTATATCTTTGAACAGAAAACTAAAAAAAGAATTAGACCCATCTAGTTGTCCATTATATATGACTGGTTATTTGCATAATATTATTAGCTTCTTTTAAAATAAAAAAAAAAAAAAAAAAAATGTAATATATAAAAACTCTGATTATATGCTCGGGTATTATTTAGACGGAACGCAACCAGAAGTATCCCTGAAGGAAACCAAAGGAAATCACTAAGAAACATAGGCAAAGATTTCTCCATAGACACCAAAGTTAAAAATGAAAGTCGCTTATAGATTAATGTGACAGGTGCATCAATGTTTACAGAATTGCCAAAAGTGGCTTAAATAGTTCTTTTTTTAAATATAATATTATGCCCTTAGATTAATTTTGTTAGTTGTGTGATCTTCTCTGCAGCTTACAGCGACCAAAGAAACAAGTTTATCAGCGCACTAACAAATTGTTAAGCTGTAAAAAAACTGGAAAGCTGGTTACATCTTACTGGAGGTTGGCGTACAAATTCGACCTTAGTCACAAAAATTACTTATCTTAGTAATAAAAAGAATAACACCCCTTATCACAGGACAGTGTAAATTTTCACTATTCGAAATTACAATTATTACAAATGAACTAGATACATTAAATTGTGAAAGGCCTAAATACAGTATACGTAGATAATAATGGCTGCATATGAGCCTAAAATGACCCTAAAGAACAAAAGATGACGAGCCATGGGAAAATTATACGGGTGGGGTAGAGATACATTCAACTAGTGCTCCATACCAGAGAGTTAAAATACTATCCAAGCCATGGCCATCAGTGTAGGATTATTTCTTAATGCAATATGTATTTCTTTCTATTGTATGTGTAAAAAAAGGTATTATGATATATTGTTACTAGAAACAGTATGTATGTCATAATTAGAAAGTAATAAGACATACACACGAAGTTTTAAAAAAAAAAAAGGGATTATAAAATTTTTCCTGCAGAACGACGAACTAAATGGACAGAGTGCATTGCCGATAAATTAATCGACAGTTTTGAAGTTTTAACACTGCAATGGAAGCTAAGAACAAATACGAATAGATAAGAAAAGGATAAAAATTTATATTAAAAATTTACTAGTCAAGTGGATGATTTTGGTGATTTTGGTCCTTTATATTTACTAAAACATAAAGATAGAACTTAACCTTAATAGCAGCTCACTTTTGCAAGATTGTTATAAACATTTACTAGCCCGATAATTCAAAATGTTTGAAGCTCGAAAAGGAAACAGTTAAAAGTGTGTTTGTTTTAGTTTGTGCAGGTGGTCAACATGGTTTGTTCGAAGCTTGTAAATATGGATATAAACCCATAGAACCGAGAAACGGGAAAATGGTAAACAAGATATCAAAAAAAATCAAGTACCGCACATGTCGGCTGATTCTCAATTCTGAAAAGCATATATACAAGGAAATAAAGGAAAAAACAATTACGATCATCAACTCTATTAAAATACATATACCCCGAAATCTGTTTTTGTTCGAGAAAGTAATATATACAATAAAAGCAACTGACGGATAATGAGACTTTAATAATGGTGACTCTATAGGTGTTACTATGTTTTACTTTCAAAAAATTTCCTGACTTCAAGAAAAAAGAGTAACTAAAACGTAGTTAATAAATCTGTGCTATCATCCCATTTTTTTATAAGGATGCATTGTTTTTGGCAAGAGTATAGTCGTTAGTCAATTATAGGGTACGCAAGCTCAATGTATCAGCAAACCAAGGTTATGTAAACTTGGTAAAGTTGACACGTGTGATCTTGTATGGGTTTGAAATCGTAAGCAATGTTCAGGAGTTAGTACTGGCTGGCATTAATTTTCATAAATTGTTTTTTTTTTTTGTTTTTTTTTTGTTCACATTATTAAAGAGCCTAGGTTTTTAAAAAAAAAAATGCGAAGATAAAACAAGGGCTCATATATGAACCCACAAATAGTACCCTGGTTTTTCTCTTTTTTCCCCAAAACAACTACTCTAAAATATCCATTTTGAAAAAAATAAAAAAGAAATATGGATTCCCCTCCGCCTTTAATCCCCGTCTGAGAGCATAAAACCGGCTCTATGACCAAATATTTTTTCAACCTTTGGCTCTATGACCGTTAAAAGAACCAAAACCGCCAACAGAGTTTTACAGCATACTTGAGTAAGGAGATAAACCCAAGCATTTAGGCATATCATCCCTTCTCTAGGTAATGGGATTGGCAGGAAATAATGTAAAAATATAAATAATGCTTAAACATAAAGATAAATGTCTAAAAACATACTAAACATAAATACCTTTATGAGCGTTTCATAAGAACCGGTGAAATACATACCAATCCGAGTCAAGAATCCGAACTATACTATAGTTCTTTATGCGTGAAAGTAATAGAGCACCAGGATCTCCGGACAATCATGGAATAAATTTACTATTAAATAACAACGCTTATGCCTGCTCCAGCATCCAACGTAGCAGCCCACAGCCCCCAGACACCGCAACCGACTCTTCCTCAGCTAACTTCCTCAATTCTCTCGCACCGTGATAACCCACCACCCACCTACCGACCTGCTCATCAATTGCGATCACCTACCCGAGCCCTCACTCTTATCCCCCATATAGGCCACCCCAGTTGGCCACATACACCACATTCCTACGTAACACCAACCTTACTCACCCCCACCCAAATCCTGACCTCCCCCAGCCTTCCCACCACAATACGTCCACTGACCCACGCCCTCCGTTCCTCCGCTACCCATCCTTAAAAAATCCCTTAATTATAAGTGGTTACCTGCTTAATTCCAATTTCCATATTTTTGTTGTGCTTTATCAATTTTATTTTTAAAAAATAAAATCGAAAGTCAGAGCATCAAGAAAAGCATCCAATAGACTTTTTTTTTTAATAAAACGAGAGTCAGAGATCAAAAGCTTCCATGACTTGCCACACACTCCGGAATCTAAGGAGAGTCTTCACAGGAGATGCTACAAGTATTTTCTCATAGAGTTCAGATAGATGCCCTCCCAAAAAGACCTGGGCACGATGAAATTATATGTGCATATACATAAGTGCCCATAAGCTATCAATAGTGAATACATAATTAACTATACAAAATGAAACATGAATGGTAATTATAGGGAGAGCCAAATATTAACTTTATCTTTCGTTTTGTATATAGGTCATGGTCGCTAAGATCTCGATCTTGAACTTGATTTTAAGATCTTATAATTTTATGATACCATAAAGAAAAAAACGTGTTGCTCCTACGTAGGATATTTGCAAGATCTCTATCTGATCATACGATCTCGTTTTGATCTGATCTTACTTTGCTTGAATCCACAAAAACTTCAAACTTATAGAGTAGTATTTAACCTAATTTGGTTTTCTCTAAATTCCTTAAGATCCAACAAATGACGGTATCCTATGGTCTAATTTCTAATTTGCATTAAACCTATAATATATGTGATCTACAAAACTGAGCCTGTGATAAGATAAAAGGGAAGAAGTTTATATAGTTCTAATAGACTATCCAAAATCTAATATCCATTTACTTTCCGTCGTTCAGTTTTACCCTTCCAGACAGCCAGCAAGATGCATAATCTTTTTTTTCTGCCTAAATTTTGGAACAGAAAACCACAATGATTTATCTTTTATTATTTTATATATACTACAAAGATCATATAAGAATCCTATCACGATTGCTGATGCAGGCCAGTTGTTAATATATGTGAAACTTAATATTAACCCTAACAGGCCGTGGTGGTTAATACGATAACAAGACCTTTTAAGACAGAGATTTACAAAGATGTCCGGATCAAATTTCTCAATGCACCCCAACATATGTCTACAAAAGAATCCCTACAGATGTTTGATGTGCTCGAAGAATACCTGTGTATTCAAAGTCTCAAGTTCTTTTTGTAGTCCAGCCACAGTGGTTTTAAAAGCACCAGCCATCTTGTTCAGATCAGACTCAAACAGCATATCCACATGACTATACCGAATGAGTGCATTGTTACGGATCTGAGAATACAGCATCTCCACATGGTCATGCAAATGAATGTCGAGCAGCAGGTTTGCTTTAAGATTCCCGAGGTAGTCTAAACATCAAGCATAGTGCCTGCAGCAATTAGGAAAATTACCTTGTTAATACAAAATTGTCAAGGCACATCATCTTAAGTTGATGTTCTACAAAATAAGTTAATAACATTAAAACAATCAGATGCAATAATCATATTCAAAAACACGATACAGTTTTAGGATAAAATGTAACCATACCTGTAATAAAAATCATGGATAAGCTTCCTCACTTCGGGGACCAACAATAAGAGGTTTAGGAACTTACTATTGTCAATTACTTTTGCCTGCCAAATGAGAGTATTCAATGACTATTATTTATCAAGTAAATCTGATGGTCGAATAATAAAGTATTATAGATTATATTACCTGAAGCTCTACACGGTCAAAACTTGCAAGGGCGCAAAGCCCACCAGTTGCAACATCTTGAGCAGCAATTACTTCTGAGTAATTGTTTCCCAACTCCGGAGCAGTGTCCAAGAACTGTAAGAATAAAAAGTTGCGGCCAAATCAGCAATTTTCTCCTTTCATTGTGACTAATCAATCAAGCATGTTTTGGCCCTAATTGGAGCAAAGGTAAGAAGATACAGAGAGCACAAGAAACGACAGGTAAGTTATAACCCCAGGCATAATAATTCACTGGCTAACAAAAGCCTAATAAAGTAAATGGTGCTATGAAAGCTAATATGAACGACAGGTAAGTTATATGTATCCTAAAGTATAACAGCGATAATAATTCATTTGGCGAAGAAAAGCCTAGTAAAGTAAATGGTGCCATGAAGGCTACTATGAACTATACCTTTTGAGCAGCCAGCCTGTAATTCTTAGCCTCAAGATGAGCCAGTCCAGCAGCACAATTTAGTTTTGCAATTGTGACGGCATCTAGGTCAGCCTTGTATTGCTCTGCTTCACTAACATAACTTGTAACATGTGCAAACTCACCCATCTCAATGCTGACCAAAATAGCATTCAAGTACATATGCATGAAGTGTTTTGCAGTTGTGCAATGATCACGAGTGCAAACATAATTCTCAAATGCATCCTTAAGTGCACCATGAGCGTAGTAGAAGTCTCCGAGGTCATTGTATCCCATCCTAATGCTCTCTTTAATCAAATTCGTCTGTAGGAAAAAAAAAGTTAGCTAACATCATAGCATGCAGCAACAGAAAGTCGCTAATAATTCCAATAACCAAAGATATCTTTGGGCAAGTAAACCATAAAGACATCAAGAACCATGTATTAACTTGTTACCGAGTTATCAAAATCTACTATACAAGTAGATATTAAACAGCAAAAAATAATTGAGTTCTACCAGCCTGACAGCTTCCGAATTGGTATATCTGTTCTCTAGATAAACGCAGATAATGACTGTTTTCTAATGGTTTGCCAGACTCTATTTTCTTATTATTCACGCTTTGCGAAGACAATAATCAGATAATCACTTCCGAAACACAACTCCAAACACTCTCTGAATGAGACTTCCATATCGTACTGCAAGAATAATGTCATGCTAAGTCCCACCATCATGTCCTAAATTTCTCTTGACACAAGATTTATGGCAGCACAAAAACTCATATATACTGAAATAGTACAAGTTGAACTTGCGATTCAATCATATATATAAGATATAATTTGCTTGAATCACACTGTGTTTTGAGGGTTATATTTTTATCAAAATACAAAAGTTTACATTCTTTGTTCAGTGTTCATAATCTTAATCACAGAAACAGGCTATCAAAACCTCTGTATATATAGTTGCAATTTCTACCAAATATGAGAACCTTTCCAGACACGAAGTTATAAATTAAAAGTAACTCTCATCAACATCCAAACAAACTATGCTCTATCTCCTATCGTCGGCAATAATTTTACCACTGGTTCCCCAAAAGCATTAAGTCCCTTTGGCAAGTATAACACAAATCTCCAATTCAAAGAACAACCATGAACCCCGTAAAGCACTAACGTTTTTACAAGCCACTAAATTCTTAAATATTCCTTCAAAACTTGCACCTTCTTAGTTTTTTATAACTCCACTCACATTTAATAAAAAATATCATATCAATTCACATTGTACATTTTACTAAAACCTTAGTTTCCAAAATTAACCTTCTAAAACAATCATCTCCCTAATCCACAAGTCACTACCCCTAATTATTTTTCCTTCTAGATTTAACTAGAAGTTGTAAAACGAACCAAATAATCAGTATACTGTTCATGAATAGTTTGGTTGAAAGATTGTTTACGTGAACATGAGAAAAATGTTATGTTCGTTTAGTTAAGTATGCCAACGTAAACAAAATTTCCTTCGTTCAGAAATGTTTGGTAATCCACGTGTTTATGTTCCTTTGCATAAGTTCACTTACTTTCTTGCCATAATTATTCAATATTACTTAAACAAAATGAGCACAAATAAAAATATAAGCAATTAAGAGAATCTCACGTATCTCAAATACATGATGCTTATTCATCTACATTGATTCATGAATTCATCTATAGTCCTTACACATCTTACTGAACAAAGAGACACAACAACAAATAACTTACTTAAACATGAATACAAAAATTAGTTCGTTCGTTTAAATAATCATGTTCATTCTATTCGTCTACTTCTCTAAAGATAGCACAGTTAAACAACAAATCACAAAACTAACAGCAATAACTTACAATAAACATTTATTTGACTGTTCATGTTCATTCCATAGAGATTCCATTTGTCTATCATCCCTAAAACAAACAAAGCAACAAACACTCCAAAAAATAATATCAAACATGAATAAACAAGCTTGTTTTCTTAACAGACTAACAATGCCAAATAAAACAGGTTTATCCTTTTTTTTAATGATCGTGTTCAGCTCGGTAGCACTCCATCCCTAACCAAATATTAAACAGACAAATCACATAACTCAATTAGATCACAATTAACAATATCCTGACTCTGCAAGCCATTCCAAGGCCCTATATCACTGTTCCTATTACTTTTTCCATCAAATTCACAACAAAAAAGGTTCCAGAGCAATCATTAAACAAACCAAACACATAACAACCCTAACAAACAACTGACATAAGCCACCATTAACACATACAAACAACTATTCATAAAGCACTACAATAGCTGCAATTTAGGAGTATTATGTGGGGGGACTTGTGAGCTTATTTGTTTTGGGCAAATATTTCATAATCCTCAATTTTCCGCTTTTATTTTGATACTTATGGCTTACACGATATATCAAATCATGAAAGAACTTATATAAACCACAAGTCTCAAAATAAACCGCAAAACTACGGCTTATGAAGATAGAAGCCCAAAAAACGTATAACAAAAATCATAAATACACTTAAACAACACCCCCTTAAACATGTAGTTACAGTGGACCGGTAATTACCATTCAATCTACATCCTAAACATAAGAATCAGCAATACACTGAAGAAAAAATCATTCAACCACAATTAACGATAAAAAATCCGCGCAAAAACGAACTAAACGCTCAAAAAATAATTTACGTTCATATGATTCAACTAAATCACAAGGCAGCAGCTACACGATTCCTAAATCAATATTCCTAATTGAATTCCCTCCTAAATTGGCAAGATATTTAATTGTCAATAAAATACATAAATCACAAGTTAAAAGAAATCACCGCAGCACAAGTTAAATTCGCACGATATTTAAACATCAAACCACAGCAAAAAACAACTGCGAACAGTCAATAAACAAAAGTAAACGCTCATAAAATCATATCAAATCACACGTAACAATAATCAAATCATACTCTATACCT
>BQNB010182475.1:0-12496 GCA_026074375.1 Tanacetum coccineum | reverse complement strand
AAAAGAAGAGGAAGATCTGTAAGGCAACCTAGGAATGACAAAAAAACCTTTCAAAGAAACCGAGATGACAAGAACGATAAAAGTAAAAGGAAGTGTTTTAGATGCGGAGACCTAAATCATCTTATTAGAGAATGTACAAAACCACCAAGAGAAAAGAACCAAAGAGCATTCATTAGAGGTTCTTGGAGAGATAGAGGTGAAGAAGATGATGAAAAGATTAAAGACGAAACGTGTCTCGTAGCACAAACGTCAAATGAGGTATGTTCCGATTCCTCTTACTTTAGTGATGAAAACTCATCAATAGATGATTTAGCTCTAGATAATGAATATGACAAACTATGCAAAATGAGTCTAAAAATAATCACAAAGAACAAAAGATTAAAAGCCGTTAGAAATAGCTTAGAAAATGAGCTTAGTGAACTAAAAAAAAATTGTCCACATTCGAGAAAAACAAGGGAGTTGATCTCGAATGTACAAAATGTCAATTGCTTAGAATTAAAAATGAAAAACTTAAAGAGGAAGCTAGTAAACTAACAAAATTTTAAAAGAGTGCACATTGCTTAAATGAAATGTTGAGTAATTAAAAACCCTCCAAAGATAAACTAGGTTTCAGATTCAATTCACTTGAAGCATCAACTAATGGAACTAAGGAAATAAAATTTGTGAAATCTAAAAAAGAAACGTCCCCTGGTGGAGGTCCCTTAAATAACGGTGGCCCTCATATAGCAGAGGCGGCCCCCAAAGCAATTATGAGACCGCTAGTCTGTTCACCAGGTTCTGAGAAATCTGTTTCTTTTCAAAAATCTATTTTGGGTCCTAGAACAAAACATAATGGTAAACAACGTTAGAGTTCCAGTTGCTAGTGATAATGAAGTTAAACGATTTTACAAGCCATCGTTAAAACTCGGAGTTGGATTTTCAAAATCAAACTTTAGATCAAAAAATCCACCACCTAGAAGAGTCAATAATAATTATCCTCGTCCTAAGACACCGCAACCAAAAAGGAAAGTTGGCCGACAAAACCAACCTCATAGTTTTCCCATAACTTGGAACAATTTCCAACGTTAAAGTTACATGCCACGGGAAATGTGTCTTCCATTTTGCACATCCCAATCAATTGCATAAAATGCAAGGGATGTTTAGCGCTAACAACTTTGGACCAATGAGACATTGGGGACCAAATGTTTAAGTTATTGTCTTATATAAATAGATATGCCTTGGAGTCGACTTGGAACCCGATGAGTAGATAAAGGATAGCGGATGCTCTAAACACATGACGGGAAACTGAAAGCTCTTTCAAGCTACAAGGCATACAACGGAGGTAATGTTATTTTTGGTAGTAGTCTTTGTGGTAACATCATTGGCAAAGGTACTATTTTGATTGATTCTCTCAAAATAGATAATGTAGAACATGTAGATACCTTAAGATTTAATTTGCTAGGTATAGGACAAATATGTGATAATAAGTGTAAAGTAACTTTTTATGAACATGATAGTGAAATCACTAAGGATGGTAAGGTTATAAGTAGAGGTATTAGGAAGAAAGGCTTATATATGATGAAATTAGGAAATAAGCCAGAAGACAAAATTTGTCTTGCAACGATTGATGAAAACTCCACATTGTGGCATAGGAGATTTAGGGTCTAGCTAATAGTGCGTCTTATTCATCGTTAGCATCTAAAGCAATAGTTAGGAAACTTACCTAAGCTTAAGTTTGTTCAACACTTCTGTGAATGCTTGAAAATTGGAAAAAACAAGCTCCGCTTCAGTCACAAAGCAAAAATATAGTCTCAACGAATAGATGCTTAGAACTCCTTCATATGGATCTCTTCGGTTCCATCCGCCGTACGGAGTTAAGGAGGAAATCTTGTTAAACCATTAGTCATATTAGATGACTTACTCATAGGTATGCTTTGGACTAGATTTCTTTAAGAATAAAAAACCGGGGGCCCCGGGGGGGGGGGGGGGGGGGGGGAGGGGGGGGGGGGGGGAGGCTTTGAGCAATTTGAAATATTTAGTAAGAAAATACAAAATCAATTAGGATGTTCAATAGTGTTAATTAGGACGGACCACGGTAGAGAATTTGATAATGAAGTGCAATTTGGAGAGTTTTGTATTGCCAACAATATTACACATAACTTCTCGGCTCCAGCACTCCATAATCAAATGGCGTGGGTAGAAGGTAGAAAGGGTGAAAAAATAGGACTCTACAAGAAATGATTTGAACAATGTTGAATGAACAATTATTACCACAAAAGTTTTGGTGTATCGCGTGTTACTTCAACTTGTATCCTTCAACCGGTTCTAATTTGGCTATCTTACGGTAAAAACACTTTTGAGGCTCTTGAGAGGAGAAACCTACTCTGATTACTTTAGAGTGTTTGGAAGCAAGTGCTTCATCTTAAACACCAAAGACTACCTTACGAAGTTTGATCCAAAGTCATACGAATGTGTCTTTTTTAGGTTACTCACAAAATAGCAAAGCCTATATCATCCTTTATAAACACGCCATGAAAATCGAAGAATCACTCAACGTGACATTCGATGAAACTCCTCCACCCTCTAAGACATCACCCTTGGTGGATGATGACTTGGATAAAGAAGAAGCAATTAAGGTTACCGAAAAGAAAAACTTAGAGAATGGCATTGGGGATGAAACTTTAGAAATTGACGAATTAGTCAATATTAAGGAATCTAGGAACCATTCATTATAAAATGTCATAAGAAACCTTAACCAAAGAACTCTTAGGTCACAAGCCCAAAACCAAAGTAACTTCTTATATTTTATATCTATTGTAGAACCTGAGAATGTGAATGAAGCCTTAACGGATGAAAGTTGGTTAATCGCTATGCAAGAAGAATTAAATCAATTCATTGCAAACGATGTTTGGGAGTTAGTACCACAACCTAAGAATATAACAATCATAGGAACTAAGTGGGTGTTAATAAATAAGTTAGACGAGAATGGTGTTGTTTCTCGAAATAAGGCTAGGTTAGTTGCTCAAGGCTACAATTAACAAAAGGGCATCGATTATGATGAAACTTATGCCCCTATTGCTAGACTTGAGTCTATTAGAATACTATTAGCTTATGCTTGTGCTTTAGATTTTAAGCTATTCAAATGGATGCAAAAAGTGCATTCCTGAACGGTTTTATCAGTGAGGAAGTATACGTGGCACAACCTCTAGGATTCATTGACTTCGAAAAACTAGATCATGTTTATAAACTAAAGAAAGCTTTATATGGTCTTAAACAAGCACCCAAAGCTTGGTATAATAGATTAAAAGCTTTTCTTATTAAACATGAATACAAAATGGGAATGGTAGATAACGCACTTTTTACTAAGAAGAAAAGTTCAAATCTTATCATCGTTCAAATATATGTCGACGGCATTATATTCGATTTGACTTGTCAAGACATATGTGATAAATTTGCCAAAATCATGCATGACGAGTTCGAGATGAGCATGATGGGTGAACTTAACTTCTTCCTTAGATTACAAATAAAACAAATGGAAGACGATATCTTCTTTAATCAATCTAAATATATTAAAGAAATACTTAAGAAATTTGGCTTAAAAGATTCTAAACCAATGAAAACTCCCATGTCCTCGGATACTAAACTCACAAAAGATGAAGAGTGTGAGTCGGTAGATAGTACCAAGTATCGAGGCATGATAGGTAGTTTACTTTACCTAACGGCAAGTAGGCCCGATATCTTGTTTAGTGTCTGCCTTTGTGCACACTTCCAAGAGGCTCCTAAAACCTCTCATCTTGAAGCGGTTAAGCGTATCTTCCGATACATTAAAGGCACTGCGCACTTAGGATTATGGTATCCTAAGGGGACTGGCATAGAAACCGTAGTATATACCGACTCTGATCATGCGGGAGATTATATAGACAGAAAGAGCACGATATTTGTACATTCGTGGGATGTTGTTTGACATCTTGGTTCTCGAAGAAACAAACCGCTCTTGCTATATCCACTACAGAATCCGAATACGTAAGCGCCGGAAAGGCATGTCAACAAGCACTATGGATGAAACAAGCTCTTATCGACTACGACATTCGACTCGATGACGTCCCGATCATGTGCGACAATAAAGGCACGATTGACCTTAGCAAAAACCCGGTGCAACACTCTCGAACCAAACACATCGAAATTCGTCACCACTTTCTTCGTGATAATGTACAGAGAGGACATATCTCTATCGAAAAAGTCTTGTCCGAAGATAATATTGCCGACATTCTCACTAAACCTCTTATCAGGAATCACTTAATTAGAATTCTCGTCTAATTTAGGATTTGATGTAACAAATTTCATAAATCGTTCTCTTCATTTCTTAGTCGTGATTCTAGTCGTCGTTCCATTCCGTGTTGTGACAACTTAATTACTTCATCTGAAGTATTTTAAGCATTTTTAATTGGCGAAATACAAATTAAAACGTCACTCTTCCAAAATCTTGGTCTAAACTTTTGTCCAAAACCCTCCACTAGAGGCGGCCCCCATAAAAAGGGCGGTCCCATGATTTAATCAGGTGGCCTCCATATCGATATGGGACCGCCACTAGTCGAGCAACTTATGTCTGCACTCTCATTTTGAGAACAAAAAACCCATAAAAACCAAACACTCCCTTCTCTATAGTCTACGACGAAAACGAACAAAACCCACCAATAACTCAAAATCAACCACAAAATCTAAAATTAAAGACGAAATCAACATTAATAATCAATCCTAACATCACAAAGATTATCAATTGTAAGTCATTCCATTAGTTTTCTTCTTAATTCATGTCTAGGGTTCATATTGAACACAAAATTATAATAATTGGGGGGATTTTCAATTTTCTTTGTGTGTGCAATTTAGGGGGGGGGGGGGGGGGGAACTATGACAACATCGTGAATCAACTAATATGCTTCCCATAGAATAAAATTTGCATAATTGAATGTGTTTGTCAAAAATTTTTGATATGAACAAAACCCTAATTTCTTTCAAAAATTTCTCAGTTTGGAACCAATAAAATGTTTTTAATGCATTGTTAATACACTCTAAAAACGATTTTGCATTCATGCAAAATGATCTCATGAACAACATTCGAAATATTTAATCAATGAATATTTTTGACATGTTTGGATGAGCTAAAGTGAATAAAGGAGCGTTTGGGTTAACTCATAGGTTTTTGATTTAGATTCGAGTTAACCACAACACCACATTTGTTGCATATAGGCACACACTAGGCATAAATTATTGTTAGCAATTGGAACTTACAATGATAAAATCTTAATTTCATTATAGGTAACAATACCTCGTAAAACTGATGACGATCACAAGAATACTAGAAGCTATATTCCAAAAATTTCCAACGAATACAATGCACCCCTAAAACATACCTTTGAATTCTTTAAAAACCGTTATATTCACGAGGGTCGGGTAGTTTATTAAGACTTTGATGACTTAGTGTATGTTGAATCCATGTTTAAACATATTGGGTTTAAGTGTCTTCTCAAAATAAATGAACAAATCGTTCCTCGTTTAATCTTAGAGTTCTATAGTCAATACCGTGTCAACTATGATTTGGAAGGTCACATGTTTGTCGAGTTCGTCATTCAAAACCAAATCTTTTCTTTCACTCTCGAAGAATTCGGTCAAATCATTGGTATTCCCTATAATGGTGATTGTTCTTTTTCTGACAAGTGGTCACTTGACTACTTGGCGTCTAGCGTTCCAACGGGTGGCCCATATCAAACAAATCCTCCTTCCCCCGATGAAATCAAACTTTACGTTCAAGAGGAACATGAGGATGTGGTCACTCGTATCCGTCATGATAAAGTCATTGATCTTGAGGAAAATCAAATCTTAACTCGTGAAATCACAACAATTATGAAGACATAGGTTGACATAATTCGTAAAAATGTCTTTTGTCTTGGTGGTAACCGGGATCATGTCCCGGCGTGTCTTTGTCACATGCTTTATTGTATAGCTAGGTTCAAGCCATAGAATCTTGCATTCTTTTTTGCAAACCGAATAGAGTTTGTCACTAAAAAGAATCGATTATTTCTACCATACGGGTTACGTTTTATACTCGCTTGTTTAAACATCTCATATCCAAAAATCCCAAGTTGTCAAATGATAATTATATCTTGTACGATCATGTCATGTATCCTCTTACCGCTCAACAAGAGCGAAAGACTCGAAAGGATTATGGCACGAAAAGAGGTCGTCCTTCTACTTCCACTTCTTCTTCGTCCTCCTTCGGTCAACCATCCTCCTCTCATCACATCGATGATGATAATGATGGAAATAAAGAAGGTACCTCTCGTGCAAGCACTCCCTCTCCCACTCGATTTTGGTTAATTCTTTATCTATGATATTCCTCAATTTTTTTAACCTACATTAAATTGACTCAAAAATGAGCTTTTTTACACTCGCCAAACCGAAATTTTAAACCGTCAAGTCCAATTGTGAGATGAGCAACAGGGTGGCATCATGGTCAAATCAGATAAGGGGATCAAGAACTTGTTGAGGGGAAAGAAGAAGTAAGCAATGTGGAAAATTGCTTAAGACATTTTATTTATGATTAATATTTATTGAGCCTTGTTGGTACCTATTTCTTGATATTATGCTTTAGTACTTAAAACTATGGCTTATTTGGTAGAATTTTGGTTCTTAGTTTTGGCAACATAGTTTGCCTTGGATGATCGTTCATTTTTATCATCTGAAACCTATTGGCATGCAAATTAATACATTACATTATCCTATATATATGATATTATGCATGTTTAATCTTTAGTATTATCCTCTTTGGTTAAATTGCCCTATACTTGATTTCCAAATGGGTTTAGATTACTTAGTTCATGCGTTTGGTAATTTGGAAGTCTTTGATGATTTTTTAGGAACTAGTGTTGGCTGCAAAAGGGATTTTTTTGGATAGCTTGATTTTGCACAGATTTGAAATTCTAGAAAAACTAGGAAAATTTTCGTTCCTCTAGAAAACGGTCGCCTTAAATACCCAGCTACCACAATATATATCTAGGACCGCCACCCTATTTAAGGGGCCGCCCCCAGGAGGCACGAGAATCTTTACTGCTTTCCCTTAGGATTCTGGCAGTTGACTAATCTATCTAGCCCTAACTACATTCTTGCATTTATTAAACACCTTTAGAATCTAAAACTAAAATATCTAGTCCTTACCATTTAACCACCTTTTCTTGATTAAATTATCAATACCCTCATTGGTCTTCTCATCTTCACCACACTCTTTCATACTTTTACTCCCATGGCTTTCCACTAAGCATCATTCATCTAATCACCTCCAAGAATTATCAAACTAACCTCATTCCACCTAGAACTTTTTGTGGACTTAACTCAAGAGATGATGGAAAACACTCTCCTTATCTATACAAAATCATCATCTCCATCTCCACAATGACCATCAAAAAACTCCATAACCAAGATACATAATCACCTTTGTGAACCTTCATCTTCTTTTGAATCAAACCATACTCTTCGCTTTACTTCTTCATAAGACACACCTCTCTAATCAAATAACCACTTGATACATATTGGATGCTCCTCCAAGACCTTCAAATCCACTTCCACTTCAAAGGCATCCTTCATTGGATATCACTCTCTCCTTATCACTAATCACTCCTCTTGATCATATTCTTGATACCCCTTCACCACCTTCACCACCACCACCACCTCAACCACCTATCATGGGTCATCCTATTTATTTCAACATGTTTGACTATCATAGAGTAAATTATCTCTGTTGTTTTCACAACCAAAATCTCATTCTTTCTCTTAGGGATGAGATGAATTTCATGTTTGCTCACCTTGAGTATCTTCTTACTTTCGCCATTGCATCACCTTCTCCACCTCATCCTTAAAACATCTTCAATGCTTCTAAATAATGTTTCACCCAACCTTTTGCTCAAATCCATTATCTATGACTCAAGAACCATCTAGGTTTTATGTAGTACTTAGAATGTCATTGTCGTTATGTCTTCTTTATTTAATTTCTAGTCTTGTCATATTCATGCTTTTTAAGTATGAATTTGCCTTATTATTATGAATGAATGGATCTTTATAAATATGGGTGATTCGCATGAATTATTTAGTTGGCTAATTCTTTTCTATTAAGCCATATCTTGCTATATATATATATCGTAATATTGCTACTAATTAGAAATATATCTTGCACTTGTGATTCTAACTCGGTTTGTAGCAATTGATCATAGCTTGACCCCTTGGTGCCCCAAACGAGGGGGAGTATACATCAAGGGGGAGCTTTAGCATCGTTGATTTCTTTCTCTTCTCAACTCGACGATCTACCTTTTTGGATTCGACAAAAAAGTAGAGAAATAGATTAAAACTCATTAATAACTTAAAATTTTTATTTTTATGTAAATGAGTTTATATTTTGTCATCATCAAAAAAGGGGTGATTGTTAATCAAATAATGTACTTCAAAAACGTTATTTATACTTTCGACTCCTCTACGTTTGAAGATGACATTATGTAAAACGTTCTACGATAAAATAAACGTTCAACGTATTAAATACGTAAACTTCCATTTTGATGTAAATCACTTAAGGTATGTATAAACAAATCATTAAACACGATTATTGATCAAGAAAATAATTCTTTATAAAACTTACATTTCTACAAAAGTATTTTTACAAAAATTAAAATACACACAATATTTTTATTTATTTAAGAAATGTTTTAATTAAATATAAAATTCAAATCTGGTTTCCTCCAAAATGGAACTTCTACGCCTGATTTTACCTTCCCGCTACAGATCAAAAATGGGTGCGTCTGGTAAGGCGGCCACCTGATGAAGACGGCCTAGATATATCTGGAAACCGCCTAAGGAACGCCTCATAAGACGTTACCTTGCCTGGTGATGTGCTGTCGTGTGGGTCAAATTATTTGAATATCAAGTTTAATTTATATTTAGCCGACAAACTAAAACACACTTTAACGAGAGTGTACCCGGTCAAGATGGAGTCGCGGTAAGTAGGAGTGTTCGAACATAAGTGGTGAAACATCAATCCTATATTCTATTAGTATTTTAATTAGTCTATTTACTGGTTAAACCTATGCTATGTACGTTGTCTAATGATATGGGGGTTTTAAACCTGAGAGACTGGCACAGGTTTGGTGGAAACAAATATCAATTCAATACACAATAAACACGAAAGAAGAAAATTAGAAGATAGAAAGCGTACAAGCCAATTGATAGTAAAGCTATATTAGCCATATTTAAATTCGTTCAATGTTGGTTTGTTTGTTTTAGTGCAATGATTTACTTATCTCGAAGCGGCATATCATTCTTAAGACTTAGGCGGGACATCATCCTAAGACCTAGACACGATTAATCCTGTCACAATTAACGTATCCGCATAAAACATCCTTTAGTTTAATTATAATCTATCTTTGAGAATCAAAGCAGTGGTGATCCTGTTAAAACCCTAACCCAACGGAACTTTACCCACTTATTGTTTAACGGTGTTTTTTTATACTCGTAGTCCACTATTCAAATCTTTATCAGTCAATTAAGAGCATGATTGCTGAAACATAAACGGGTCACCTACCGGTTCAACTAAGCTCATAATTCAAAGACAAAGACAGAACGTTATTTGTGATCCTATTGGTCCAGTAATATAAAACACGATATGGAGAGCTATCCCGGTATCTAGATTACTTGGTCTGTATCACTAGATCCAGTTGAATGATAGGTCGCATATTCAAACACATAAACAAGTATGAGGTGATAAACATAATTAAACAATCAACGATAAATTAAGAAATCAATTTTAAAACAAACCAAACATTAAACTTTCATTAAGATGGCTAATTCCCGAGGGTATTAGCCCACAACCATTGTAATTATACAAGCGTAATCAAATAATTAAAATCGAATGATTAAGAGAGTAAAAATTGCACGATGTCATCTATGGAGTCATAATCAATGCTTGACCTTGGTGGCTGATCTTCTCTTCTAAAATTCATCTTTAATGAGTATGGTATAAAGAATATGATGTTGCACACTGAAAACTCATTTTTTAGTCTTCTATTTATAGTGTCTGAAAAAGACTCGATACGCCATATCTGGCAAGGTCGATACGGCGTATTGGGCTGGATTCCTTGGAGTGCGCGCTACGTTTAAATCATTCAGTGATATCATTCCCAATTTACTTGATTTACTGTTTCTTCGAATAGTTATCTTCATGGATACGGCGTATGTAGGCAGCATGGATACGTCGTATTGGGAATTGGTCAAACATGTTTTCTTGTAAAGTCTTGGCGCAGATACGCCATATCTCTTTAGTTGGATACGGCGTATTGGTGAAATTTCGCAATCTTCAAATATCTTCATTTTGGCTCCAAATTATGCGCCTTTTAGCTTGTCTTCACAAAACACTCTTGAATTACTGCATTTATCAACTTTAAAGCAATTAAGTACCAAATAATGCAATAATTAAATAAAAGTGGGCAAAACAGATGGGATAAATGATATAATAAAGTGACGTTATTTGATGTCATCAAATATCCCCCCACTTGAATCCTACTTGTTCTCAAGTATTCTTTAGAAAAAGTTTTAGTTTATGAAAATGTGTCCTAACCGAAGTTGAGGTTTTTCCGTTTAAGCATCGTTTTGTCCTAATCACCTATACATAACCGAGCTCCTCACGGAATATGGAAATAAAAACACTCAGATCACTCAACTAATCTAGGGTGCAACATTTAAGCAGTACGCTTAATTGCTCGGTCGTGATTAGTTTCATATCATAGGCTTGGCAAGGATATACATCTCCACCGCTAAAGCCGAGGAAGAACAAGTTCAAAAGATAAATTGGGTTAAGAAGGCTTAGGGTTGATCATTCAACAGTCTTTCACCATAAGTACCACACCAACAAGGCAGCTGTATCGTACATACACGGTCGTAACGACGAAATATACGTATACAATCCGAACACATCCTCGTTCATGTTTAACCATCAGTTAGGATGAAGAACGATATAGGGTAGGGAGCTTCTAACTTTCACCAAAAGTCGTCATCCAACAAGGCAGCTAAGACATGCATACATGGCCGTAACGATGGAATAGACATGCATGCTCGAACAAGTCCTCGTTCGAGTAGACATTAAGGTTAGTTTCTAGGAAAGGGAAGTAAAATGGGTGTTAAACAAAATTCACAAAACAAATAGATTAAGCCAACAAATAAGGTACGGTTGCTAGTAACTTTCTCTCGACCGTTCCATGCAAAGACTCAAACATATAGATAGACGCCTCAATCACATAAATGACAAAGACAACCTTACTTGGCGTTCCCATAACGGTCAACTTCCCTTACATCCCTCTCTTTACATACTTTTACATAAGTGGTGATATCGACCAGTTTTACAAGACTTTACATCGTTGATTTTTGTAACGTATCAACGAATAATTGATCTTTCCAAGTGATTCCTTCGGTATAAACTTCTTTTAAACTGACTATTTTTCTTCCTTCTTTTTTTACAATACATCATAAATCTTGGTTTTATTCCACCGTCTTCACTATCATAATTCATCCGGATAATCTTTTTCTTGTAACGTTTCTTCTTCGGACATGATTCATGATCGCAAAAGTAGCGAAACTTACGAGCTACATATTTTTCCTATTGCATTGTGCAATTTCCCGACCATTACAGAGATAGAAAAATTTCACTTTAACATAGGAAATACAAAACTTTACATGACAGCAACTAGCAACATTGATAAAAATAGGATTAATCTACACGGTAGGCTAAGGTGCAAATGTGTAACGAAACATATAATATGCTGTAGAAAGAAGAAATAAATGGCTCAGCAGGTTGTTCTAGGGGATTTTACTCTAAAAATGATAGTAATCAAGGGTTACACGGGTTTAACTAACCAATGTGGTTAGTTTTTTTTACGACATGTAGGCTATTTGGTTTAATCCTAGAAATTTATCAGTTGAACATGTTCCTCCATCTAAATCCATAGTATTAATCATGGCGGTCTCGAGTGATATACTAGGCCAAGTTCTAAAGTCCACTACATCACCGACATGCTCATAATTTTGTCAAATTTTTAGTAAACAATTGGAAATAGAATAGGCTTAATTCTCACAATATGCATCAAGGGTTATAGTGCGCTAGGCAATGTAACTAGTGATTTTTACAAAAGTCATGCTGAATTTTTTTAAATTTTGGCCGTTTTAATCACTTTACATGTTATTTTGTAAAAAAGAAGACAAGTACGTTCTAATTCTCTATACCCCACTTAAATAATACAACGTCCTCGTTGTACAGATAAAACAATTAAATTATAAGGGAAAATAGAATTAGAACGGAAAACTCCCTGATGTTTTGCTCGTGATAATTCTCCAAGATGCGCCCTTATGCAAAAAGAGTGTTGACTAGGGCTTCAGAATGCCTGGATAAGTTCAACACATGTCTTTTTCAGCATATACCATATCATAGTTT
>BQNB010182473.1:0-12496 GCA_026074375.1 Tanacetum coccineum | reverse complement strand
CTTGAAATCATTAGTAAATGAAGACTTGTGCTAATCTCAAGTAGATTTTAAATATGCCGAGTTTGATTTTATATAGGCTAAGTATTTGCGAATCTCTTTATTAGAGATTTTAAATTGCAAAGAATAAGAGATGATAGTGTTGATTACGAATTAGGATGCTAAACAAAGTTTATTTGGAAAACTTAAAGGCTTATAAGAATAACTTGTGGTTTTTCTTCCCCGAAGTTCTTAAAATGATTAATTATACGTGTTCTCTTTAATTTTTACAAATTAGAGTTTTACTCTTAAAAGTCTAATCAACATATTCAGAGAAAAAGCTTTATCAATGATGAAGTCAACATCATTTGTAAATAAGAATTTTAGTTCAAGTTTATACTTTGGTTTTCTAAAACGAAATTTTTTCTATTTGCAAAAATAATGAGTTGAATTAATATTTAAAAAAAAATTAAATAAATAAAAATGAAGTTGGTGAATAAAAAGGATGCAAATTATAATCCTTAAAAGTTAATAATAATGTTGCAAGTTAGAAAATAAATAGTAAAAGTTTTCTTTTCTAAAACCAAAGTATTCTTTTGAACCAACGTTTGCAAAAGTCTACAAGGCTTTTTCATCGGAAGTTCATGCGTCTCGATTATTATTCTCCGGATGGGGTGTCAAAAGCCTTAGCACTTACCCGATGACGGTGGGATGCTAGAGAAGAAAGTCATTCATGGGGCAAGTGAACCAACGATGTCTTAGCTAAGGAGGTTTTTGTTTGCTTTGAGTTGTGATCTTACTAAGTGATTAACATATTAGCCCAAAAGGCCCATGTGTAAAGCTTGGTCGGATTTCAACTATCTAAATATGTGGATTTAATGGTTTAAATTAATTTGAACACACACACCTAAATATATGATTTATGTCGGGAAGAGAAATTCACAAGTTGTAATTATAAGTAGTCTTAGCATCTTAGTTCGTAATTAGCAGTGATCTTATTTTTAAGCTTAGCATGGGAAAAGTGAAAAATCAGGAATGATGAAGTTATCTTTTAGACACTTAATTGTGCTTTTTGTTCTATGATCCTTAAAGTTACCAATGAGGTAATGAAAACAATACATTATGTCAACACAAATAAGTTGTAGTTAGGAATATATATAAAAAAATTCATAAAAAGAGAAAAAAGTTTTGAAAATGGGAATTCGGGTGTTTTATAATTTGTGATCTCTTAGCTCTCTCAACAAAACTCTTTGCTACTTTTCAAAGGTTTAGTTTGGGGAATTTTTGAGATATTTGGTTATAAGGCATGTAATATTGCGTGAGGACACGCAATCGTTTAGTTTGGGAAATTTTGATAAGTGTAAAATACACATATCTGTTAACACCAAAAATGACCCTAAATGACTAAAAACATACTTAAAATGGCAAAAATATACTTGTTTTTGTGTTTTGTGTGTGCAGGTACGGATATATCAAAAATCACATGAAAACCGTCAAAAACGGGCAAACACGGACACGGGAATCAGAAGAGTACAAGAGAAGCCAAAGATTCAAAGCCAAAGCCAGAAAAAGTCAACCTTCAGTCAACCCTGGGTCAACAGAAGTCAACTCACTAGAATACAAAAACTCAAAATGTTTCAAATCAACCCCCCAAGTTTCAGAAAGTTACCATATTGGTCCTTAAGGCTTAATGGGCCTTAAACCCCTTAAATACCCTACCCGGATCCAAAGGCCCAAGTTAAAAGCCCATTTCCTTAGCCCAATACCCTTTTCATAAAACCACAAGGACCTTTTCTGCCATTTTCCAAAATCCTTTTACACTACACTTTTATAAACCAAACACAAGGACCAATTTTGCCATTCTCCCAAAGTTTAAAACGAATTACCCCGTTTTCAGTTATAAAAAAAGCGCCAAGTTAAAACACTATTCATTCATCCCCTCCGTTTCACCCTCAGTCAAAACGAAGGGGCTTTTCACAATTGATGGGCAGGATAGACAATTCAGGTGGAATAGTACACAATGGCAGGGTCAAAAACGTCATCTCAAGGCATCTTATTGGTCATTCAAGCAATCAATCACACGTGGCTAAGAAGAAAGCACAAGGAATTGCTTGGTTTTACTCTAGAAGCACTCACAAAACTAGCACAAGCTGTCACATCAAAGGAATGACAGCTTGGCAATCCGTTTGTGCACATTATTGATCCAAGGGCTCACATTGAAGATCTAATGATTGATTGATTGTACGGCAGAGATTAAAGGGAGCGTGGGATGCAAGCAAGTTCCTAGAAGGTTCTCTACAAGGCTATAAATACCCTCACCTCTCACACACATAGGATCTCTCTTTTTCATGTAATTTTTCTTTTAAGTAGATTAATTTAGCTTATGAAGTTTTAGTTTAAATGTAATTTTCATTTTAAATCTCTTGTAATATGTTTAGTTCAATTAATAAAATTTCAATTTAGTTTTCATCACTTTGTTTCACATTCATAAGCTCTCAATTCTCATTTTACCAATAAGCTCTCCTAAGCTCATATTCAGCTCTCATGAGTCTATAAGCTCATGATTTGAGCTTAATTCAGTCCTAGTCATATTTAAAATCCAAAATCAGTTTAACTAAAACCTTACCTTGACTTGTGGACTATTAAGCTAATGGAAGGGGAGTCAAATGTGGAAGGACTCCCATGGACTTATACTGGCTTATTTTTAATAAGCCAGAGCTGTTGAATAAGCTTTAAGAGCATTCTAAGCCTTGTTTAGCTAGGCTCATTGTAAGTCTTCTTTAATTTTAAGTTTTAGCTTAATAATTGCTTAATTAGCTTAAATTTGCTTATTGCTTGTAAAAGTGCTTATCTGTTTCTTATTGCTTATTTGTGTTTTAACTTGTTTCTTAGTGCTTATAAACCATCTGTTTTAGCTTAGTATAGTTAGAATCTAGATTAGTGTTTAATTTGTCTTAAAATCTATAAAAACCAAAAAAATTAGTTAGCATAGCTTAGATTCTAGATTAAGCTTAAGTAGATTGTTGATTTATGTTTATTAAGTTTAATATAAGCTGTTTAAGATCTGGTAATGATGCTTTGTTAGAAGAAATTCAAAGTTTGATAGCTTAAGCAAATTCTGTCAGCCTATAAGGAGTGTTTGGTTTAAGTTTCTTTGACCTTTAAAAGTCAAAATGACTAGTGTCTATTGCTTAAGTTAGTTTAAGTATCATTTAAAATCAGTAGGAAAACAGTTTTCAAAAGTTAGTTTTCAAAATTAAACAAGTTATGGTTTAAATAAGGGGTTCCTGCACCAGGGGAGTCTATCATTTCTTTTTAACTTGTGAAAATTTGATCTAAGCCTTCCAAGGCTTAGATATTGCTTGCTTTAAGTTTTTACACTCCTAGTGAGTGTATTAAGTGCAGAGGTAACCACATAGTGAGTGTATTTAGTACTGCTGTCACTTTTAGGTTTAATTTTAGATAGAAAACTTAGGTTTTAGATTTTAAAATTCAAGTAGTTTATAGATTTCATATAGGTTAATTCAGTTCTAAACCAGTTTTCTCATTTCTAGTTTAATTGCTTATGTTCATTTAGCTTAAAAAAAGTTCACAAAAACCTCAAAAAGACCAAAAACAGCAGTATTGAATTTTAGCTTTTAATTTTAATTTCTTAGCTTATAAAAGTTGTTTTTATTATCTGAATTCATAGCATATTAGGTGATTATCAAGCTTGCAAAAGTTAAGTTTCTGTCATAGCTTAATAAGCTCAATAGCTTATTTTGATTTTAAGCTCTTTAAGTTGTCATCTGAGTTGCAGGTTTAAATCCTTAGATTCAGATAGGTTTAAGTGTTAATCATGATTGTAGCTTGTTAAAAGTAGATAGGGCAAATCATAAGGAGTTTAGAACAGCTTTTGGTTTTGATTTTAAGCTTAATTTGAGGTCTTTATGGTCAATTAAGTAAAATCAAGTTTTTTAAGCCTCAAAGGGCTACTTTCTGCAATCAGCTTTTTAATAAGCTCCTCTTAAGCTCAATTTTGGTTTTTAGCTTATGTTGTCTTCATAAAAAGTGCTTAAAAATCAGTTTTCTTTAAGTCCTAATATTTAGTTTTTGTTAAAAGTCAAAAATAAAAAAAGAGCAAAAAAGTGGGTTGCCAGACCTCGAACCCAAGACCTCTCCTTCACATGACCAACGTGTTAACCATCATGCTACATTAGCTCATCCGTTATCATTCCTTTCCATTTAATAGATAAGCACGTCCTTTGTATGGGCTTAAGCCCATAATCCACTTCGAGCTGTTTTAAGCTTATTTTAGTGGTTATCCTAGCTTATGACTTTTCTTATTTTTCTCTTATACTGATAGGATTATGAGTTATCCTGATTTTTTTCATAATTTTCTAGTTAGTAGATTTATTTTAAATCATTTTTTATTAAGTTTTAATTTTCGAAAAGTCTTAAAAAATATAAAAAAGTTTTAAAAAATTACAAAAAAATAGTTTTTAGTTTGATAAAAAATAGCTTTAGTTTTTACATTAAAAAATCATTTTTCACCTTTTTAGATTTTATTTTTCATTTTTGAGCTTTTAATTTTAAGTTTAAAAAATAGATTTTAATTTAAAAAATAGTTTCGGAGTTTTTTATAGTATATTTAGACTTTTCTAAGTTTAAAAATTATTTTTCCCAATTTTTTAGGACTTTAATTTGCCTATTTTTTTAGGATTTATTATATTAAATTTAGTTTTTAATTCAATAAAAAAAATAAAAAAATAATCAAAAAAATGTTTTTCTTTTCTTAAAAATTTATTTTGTCCTAATTTAGGTTTAGAATTTAGTTTGAATTGTTAGTATTTAAATTAATGTACGTGCCTTATTTGTCGCGTTTTATTTGTTTCTCGATTAATTGGTTAATTTTAATTAGTTTTTAAATTGATTGTTTTTAATGTGCTTTTAATTATTATTATAGAAAACTCACTCAATCTTCGAACCCATTCAAATCAATATCCAATACAAGCGAGGTTTCAATTTCTCAAATCGTTGGGAAAACGACCGGGAATCATACTTTCTGGAAACATACGTAAATATATATTTTTATATATATCTTTTAAAAAAATAGTGAGCTTTCTTTAGGAAACTTAAGAAATGTTCTTAATTGCCTTTTGGAATATTTATATTTATCATATTTTTGCGTAATTAAAAAATCCAACAATCAGCTCCCTTCACACTAAGTTGAACATTCCCTCAATGTGATACCTGATAATAAGATAAAAATAGGGAATTTTTAAGAGAAAACGTACTTCCCGATCATAAAGGAAAATATAGCTGTGAGGGAGATATCTGTAGCATAAACTTCATATTCTTCATATCATTAAGCGTAGAGTACCTGCATAAAAGTAAACAAGAAACACACAAAAAGAAAATATTTGTCTTTGTTATAGAAAAGAAATAAAGGATATTAGCAAAAAATGGAGAGGACTCCTCCACAACTTATGTGAAGCACAGGGTTGCCTCCCGAGAAGCGACTTAATTTTTGTAAGAGTGTCTTTAGCTAGACTGTAACCTTCGTGAGTCCTTCTTTTGGGAAAAAAGGAGTTACTGCTTCCCTGGGTCATTATCTTCTTCATGATATAGTTTTTAAGTTATGGCCATTGACTATGAACGCTTTCCATCATTTACCATAGAAGTTCAACATATCCGGATGATATGATGTTTCACTACCTAAGGTCCTAACCATCGAGATTTGAGTTTTGGTTGTTTAAATTTATACATTCGAGTGAAATAGCAGAACTTGGTTCCTTGTTTGAATTCTTTTCTCAATTTTAATTTATTTTGTTGTGGCCAGACTTTGGTTCTGCCTTTAAAGACGAGAGTTTTCATAGGCTTGAGTCTAAGTTAAATCTAACTCATTGTAACTGAAACATTATTTTTCTCACTAGCACGATGAGAGTCTGGTTGCATCATTAGAGCCCCAGTAAGCACGGTGATTCAATTTCAAATGATAAGTGGCAGTTTTACCATATATAAGTTGTACGGTGTGGTACCGAGGTAGGTGTTTTGTAGGCGGGTGCGAAAAGCCCACATAGCCGTCATCAAGTTTTCTTGAACAAATTAGCAGGAATGTCTTTAACAGTATTTTATCAAGAATTACTTTAAAGACTATATTCGTGTTTTTCAACCTGACCATGGTTTGAGATGATTGATGTGGAGAAACGGTGTTAACTCCATAACTTTCCATTGTTTTTTCCATTATTTTTTTGCAGAAGTGAGTTCCTCTGTGGCTGATAGAGCTTTGCATTCCTAAACGCAAAATAGTTTCTTTAGAAAAGTTATAACAACTCAGGCATCAATTGTTGGTAAGTCTGAGCATCGGCCCATGATAGATACGTAATCAACAGCTACAAGAATGTATTTAAACTATATGATATTCGGAAAGGTCCAATAAAGTCAATACCCATAATCAAAAAACGTCACATACTTGAATGTTGTTTAACGCATCTCATTACGTTTTGATATATGTCCTGTCTTTAGGCATGCGTTCGCATAGGCAACTAGAGTAATGACTTCTTGATGATTGTCGGCCAGTAAAAACCTAAATCTAGGACCTTTTTTTAGCAGTTACGTTGGGTCCATAAATTAATAACTCGCTTAAAAATGAAAATAGAATCAAAGCTCGGAGTAAGTAGTGACCTTAAATACGGAATGTTACACCGTCATAACATACTTTGAAAAGGTAAGGTTCTTTCCAAAAGTAATGTTTGAGGTCAGAGAAGAATTTGTTCTTTTGTTGATACGTCATCCCTTTTGGTATAATATCACCGACCAAGTAGTTTGCAAAGTCTGCGAACCAAGGTTCATCTTTGGTATTGATTTCCATAAGAGTTTCTCCAGGAAAGTTATCATCGACTTCACTATCATTGCTTGACTCGTCATTTTCGATTCGGGACAAGTGGTCAGCAACAACATTTTCTGTTCCTTTTCTATCCTTAATTTCTATGTCAAATTCTAGCAAGAGTAAGATCCATCGAATAAGGCGTGGTTTAGCATCTTGTTTCTTGAATAAGTGCCTTAGAGCTGAATGATCGGTGTGAACAATAGTTTTTGAGAGAATAAGATAGGATCCAAATTTTTCGAATGCAAAAACTACAGCCATAAGCTCTTTTTCGGTTACAGTGTATTTTTGTTGAGCTAGATTAAGGGTTTTGCTTGCGAAGTAGATCGGGTGAAAGTTTTGACCATCTTTTTGACCTAAAACGGCTCCTACTGCGAAATCACTAGCATCACACATAAGTTCAAACGGAAGATTCCAGTTTGGGCTTACGATCACAAGAGCACATGTGAGTTTCTCCTTCAATAATTCGAATGCTTTTTGACATTCATCATCGAATTCAAATGGAGTATCTTTTTCAAGCAGTTTAGTTATAGGTCGGGCTATTTTCGAGAAGTATTTAATGAAACGTCAGTAAAAACTGGCATGTCCGAGAAATCTTCTAACACCTTTGATGTTGTTAGGGGGTGGAATTTTTGAGATTACATCGATCTTTGCTTGATCAACTTCAAGTCCTGCGCTAGATACATTGTGTCCAAGCACAATTCCTTCTTTGACCATGAAGTGACATTTTTCCCAATTAAGGACAAGATGAGCATCTTTACAATGTTGGAGCATTTTATTGAGGTTGTTTAGGCATGTGTCGAAAGATTTTCCGAAGACGGAAAAATCGTCCATGAATACTTCGACGGATTCTTCGATCATATCGTGAAAGATTGCCAACATGCACCTTTGGAATGTGGCAGGAGCATTACATAGACCGAAAGGCAATCGCCTATAAGCGTATGTTTCGAAAGGATATGTAAATGTTGTTTTCTCTTGATCATTAGGATCGGTAGGAATTTGAAAATATTTAGAAAAACCATCGAGGAAACAGATATATTTATTCCCTGCGAGTCTTTATAGCATTGGATCCATAAACGGCAAAGGGAACTGATCTTTTGTGGTTGCTTCATTGAGTTTACGATAATAGATGCATACTCGCCAACCCGTAACGGTTTTTGTTGGGACAAGTTCTTCGTTTTCGTTTGTGACAATTGTAATACCACCTTTCTTTGGCACACAGTGAATAGACTAACCCAAGGACTATCGACAATTGGATAAATAATACCGATATCTAAGAATTTCATGATTTCTTTCTTAAATATCAAAGAGTTTCATGATTTATTTCTCCTTAAACAACTTCCATGCATTATTTGGATTCAACCTATCTTTGTTTTTGGACAACGGGTTTCTTGTCATCCAGAAGTTGTATTTTATGTTTGCAGAATGATGGGCAAATACCAGGAATGTTAGTTGTTTTCCAGGCAAAAGCTTCCTTATGTTTCTTAAGAACGGATACAAGTTTGTTTTTCTTTTCTTTGGAAACCTGAGATGATATTATAACAGGAAGAAAAGAGGGTTCTTCCAAGAATACATATTCTAGATTATCTAGAAGGGGTTTAAGTTCCAGATCCGTAGGAGGTTCTTCCAAGGATGTCTTGATTTTATAATCTGTGTTGATGGTGATTTTTTCGAATGGTGGTTCTTTAGTATCGGATTCAGAGTCGGAATTTTCATCGGCAGTCATTGCCATGAATTTATCGAATTCAGAAAAGATTTCTTCTTCAAGAAGGGTTCCCTCGATGGAATGAAGGATTTTACTACCTTCATCTAGAAGAGCATTGAAATCTTCTTATATGATTTCATCAATCACATCGATACTGAAACAGGTATCATTGTTTGAATAAGAGTGTTTCATTGCGGAATCGATATTGAAGATCATTCGTTTAGTTCCAACTCCAAGATTGAGTTGTTTATGTTTAACTTGAATAACTGCATCAGCATTATGAAGAAATGGTCGTCCCAAAATGAGGGGAACTTTACTATCTTCTTCCATTTCGAGAATAACGAAATCGGCAGGAAAGGTGAATTTACCAACTTCAACGAGCATATTTTCAGCTATTCCAATAGGGTATTAGAATGATCTGTCGGTTAATCTCACACTCATTTTGGTAGGTTTAAGAGTTTCAAGAGAGAGTTTGGCATATAAGGAATATGGCATAAGGTTAATGCTAGCACCAAGATCGGCTAAAGCATTACAGGAGAAGGTTTTGTTGAAATTACAAGGAATAAGGAAACTTCCAGGATCTTCAAGTTTAGGTGGAACTTTATTTTGGATCATTGCTGAGCTTTCATCGCTTAAGAAAGCGGCAGAAATTTGTTCAATTTTGTGCTTGTTGCTTATTAGTTCCTTGAGAAATTTTCCATAGTTAGGCATTCCGGCTAAGACGTCGATAAGAGGTACATTGATTTGAACGGCGCGGATCATGTTAAGGAATTTTCCGTATTGGGTTTCCATTTTTTCTTTTCTAAGATGTTGAGGATACGGGATTTTTGGCTTGTATGGTTTGGGTAACGGAGTTTCTTTAACTGGTTTTAGATTTTGAGTCTTTGGTTATGGTTTAGGTTCTTCGTCTTCATCATCACTATCAAAGTTGATAGGGGTTTCAGAATCCTTTTGTTGATCATTTGGGTTAACTGGTGGGTTATAGGATTTACCACTTCTTGTGAATACGGCATTCACATGCTCATTGCGAGATTGTGGTGGTTGATAGGCTTTGGAATTATGACCTTTTTGATTTGGTTGAGTGTTACTTGGAAGAGATCCAGAAGGTCGACCAGATTGCTTGTCAGCAAGTCTGTCGAACTTAGTTTCAAGGTTCTGGATTGAAGCTTGATGATTTTTGGCTACTGTTTCGAGTTAAGTTTTGAGATACAAGAACGTTTCTTTGACAAAAGCGTTGGTTGATTGTTGAGATTTCATGAAATCGTTGAATTGTTTCTGAAGATCATACGGTTTATCATCGGTATTAGATCGGTAGTTGTCTCGGTTATAACTACTCTGTTCGCTTGAACGCCAATTATCGCGATTCGAGTCTCGGTCGCGGTAATCATTGTAAAAATGAGTCTTACGGAAGGTTTGCATGAATTTGTCTTCTTCTTCTCGGGACATAGGTATGTTATTTTCATTAAGATCGGGTTTTGTTTTTTTTTTTTTGCATTCGATTGGAGTTCTTTGTACTGAGCATCCATTTTCAGGGTCATGGCATCAATTCGGGCCATAATTTTGTTAGTATCAGAATTACTGCTACCTTCATTGGTGAAAGCAATGGTTTTCTTAAGAGATGATTTGGTTTTTTAATTTTTAGCCCAGTCGAGTTTGAGTAAGACTTTGTCTTCGAGAAGCTGATTCATTTTCATGTTGAGAAAAAGCTCAGATTTCTTTGAGGAGTCGGTCGAAAAGAGCTGGGGGAAAGAATCGGCTAATGAAAGCGGTTCGAAGTTCATCCCATGTTTCGATAGTCCCTTCATTGAGTTCGTCCAGCCATGTTTTTTCTTCTCCAGTTAGTGATAGGGGAAACATCATCAGGCGATTCGTTTTTTATGTTGAGAAAAAGCTCGGATTTCTCGAGGTGTCGTCGAAAGAGTTGGGGGAAAGAATCGGCTAATGAAAGGGGTTCAAAGTTCATCCCACGTTTCCATAGTCCCTTCGTTGAGTTCGTCCAACCACGTTTTTGCTTCTCCAGTTAGTGATAGGGAAAACATCATCAAGCGGACGGCTTCATTTTCGATATCTCTTTATTTAAACATATCGCAGATTCTGAGGAATTCATGAATGTGTTTATGAGGATTGGTTTTGGTTCTACCATCAAATTGGTTCCTTTGACAAGAGTTAAGTGGTTACCTTTAATAGCAAATTCGTTTGCGGTTTCGAGAATAGTGATTGCGGAACCAGGAGTCGGAGCGACAACATGGTCGGCAGCCCACATCGGTTCATCATCCATTGGATCGTAATTTCGAAGAATATCAAGGAAGTGACAGAAGTAATTGATGTTAAGAATTGGCGGGTAGACAATTCTTGGATTTTGTGGTGGATTGTTTCTTTGACTGTATGGAACTCTTCTGTTTCGTCGACGAAGTCTTCGATTCAGAGTACGTTCACGTTGGGTAAGGTTCACAAGTTCAGAGTGGAAGCGTTTATGCATCCAGAGAGAATTGTTTGGGTCAAGTTTGCAAGGAAAAACTGTACAAGATTTTTGAAAGGTGGGGGAGTTAAAGTAAATTTTTCAGGGTTGACTACAGAACAACTTAGAAATCCCGAAGCGGCGCCAAAAACTTTGATGTGTTTCAAAAGCTTTAAATTATTAATGAATGGAAATTACCAATTTTATTATAGAGAAAAACACGGTAAAGTAAACCCACGTATGTAGTATATTATTTTTGAGGTAAGAACCAGGTCGTCCTCAGGGATTGAGTAGTGTTTAGATAATCAGAAAAGAAAATAACTTTAACGGAAAATTACTTTTTGTTTTACCAATGATAATAAGATGACTACTCGGATAGTGAAGAATAATTTTATAAGTAGTAGAAATGATTAGGAACTCGGAGGTGGAACCTTAATTTATATTTATAAAAAGGATTTCTCGTCAGAAAATGTTTTCACAAACTAACTTAATTAACTCAAGACTTATATTTAGTTAACTAGACCAAATGTGTCACTCAAATAATCCAGTTACTAGTATATCAAAGCTTATTTGTTTATCAATTTACGAAAGTGGATTTCTCGGCACAAACGATAAAGATCATAGACAAATCTTTAAAACCACATAAATCATAACGGGTCTCTCGACCTATACCGATATGATTATATAATTTAAGTTGATAAGCAAAGATGGACAAGATAAGATATAATAGGATTTCAACATAAGCTTGAGATTAAAAGGATCACGATCATACCAAATGCTTATTCATTATCATAACATCACCGAGTAGTCATGAGAGATTTAGCCTCTCATGGCTAAAGTGTTCATAACAAAAGTAGATTTAACATAGACTTCCATTATTTCAATAACTAGGTTGATAATTGTCTTCGTTCTTGATCGTTAGATCTTTATTCTTCAAGGGAAGTGGTGTTTTTGGTGTTTTTATGGATGATGGATGGGAGGATTGAAGTATGTGTGTGTGGGATATGGTTTTATGGATGAGAGGAATGATTTGAGAGTGAAAATTCATCCTCTATTTATAGGCTGATTTTGGGTGAAAAGTGCGGCGCACAAAAGGCAAGTGCGGTGTACTTTTGGTACTTTGGGCTTGATTGTTGATCTGTTCTTGAATGATGCGTTCTTTAACGTGTAAGTGTTTGATTTTGTTGTATCTAACCTCGGGATGTCTTCTAGTGAACCTGCAAGAAATTTTAGGCTATTAAGTATCGAAAGTTCATAAGAAATGATAAAATATATACAAATAACACCATATCAAAGAGCTACATAACTTTTTGAGTATAGTTTATCGTACGCTAACCACCATCCGTCTTGACATTGGCAAGCTCGTCGTCTCTATCTTCGTTTATTTTCTTCTTTATTATTATTATTATTATTATTATTATTATTATTATTATTATTATTATTATTATTTTCGCGTACGAAACACACCGATGATACGTCACCATTCCTT
>BQNB010182472.1:0-12497 GCA_026074375.1 Tanacetum coccineum | reverse complement strand
GAATTGTCTCAATAATTCATCTCATATGTCAGTTGTAAATTCGAAATGCTTTCTTTGTGGGTGCGTAACCAATGAAAATATCAATATCAGCTTTCAGTTGTAACTTGCCTAAGTTCTCGCTATCATTTGTCGGATAACAGAGTGCACCAAATACATGGAGAAAAGATATGTCGCAAAGTTTGTCATGTAAAATCTCATATGGAGTTTTACCGTGACGAAGACGTATGATAGAACGATTTTGGGTGTAACATGTGGTAGCAACTGCTTCTGCCCATAAGAATAATAGAGCTTTTACATAAATCAACATTGTGCGGGCAACTTCAATTAGCGTACGATTACGTCTTTCAATGACCCCAGTTTGCTGTGGAGAGCGAGCAACAGATGTTTCATGAGAGATGCCAACCTTCTCATAATATTCACGCAAAGTTTGATTAACAAACTCAGTTCCATTATCTGTTCTGATTCGTCGGACAGGTGCCTTAAGCTGTACTTGGATCATCTTAAGAAACTTGATTATGAAATCTGGAGCTTCATCTTTAGACCTTAAGAACTTAACCCATGTAAATCAAGAGTAATCATCGACAATGACGAGGATATACTTCTTTCCATTAACACTTATGACACGCATTGGTCCACAAAGATCCATGTACAAGAGATAAAGTTTTTCTTGGTTTGTGTCCTTAAATTTAGGTTTGTGAGGTTTCTTCTTGCTTTTTCCTATTGCACAAGCAGAACATAGATGGTCCTTTTCAAATTTTAGCTTAGGGAGACCTCAAGCAAGAATGGTTGATTGCACCAAAGTTCATATGAGACCAACGTCGGTGCCATAGCCATGACTTAGTCTTTAAGGCCTTTGACAAGAGACATATCGGAGAGGACACATCATATCTCCAATAGATAGTGTATACAGATTTTTGCCTCTAGATCCGATCAATAGATCAACACCTTTTAGATTACGAATGAAGCAGGTGTGTTGACAGAAAGCAGCTTCAAGGTTTGAATCATAGAATTGCCCAACGAAGAATATGTTGTGTCCAAGTCCTTCCATGTAGTAAACCATTAAGATCGTAACATTCCTATTATGATAATCACCATATCCCATTATTTTTGCCACATGATCATTTCTAAATTTTACTATACCTAGAAATTTATTGACGAAATTAGTGAGCTAAGAGCGATCTCCGGTCATATGCTTAGAGCAGCCGGAGTCCAAATACCAGAGAACAATTTGGACAACATGCAATCATTAAGAGAGGAAGATGGAACATCAGAAACTGTTGATCCCTATGATTTACTGGGTTCCTTATTGTTAGCAGATATAGATTGCCTAGGTTTGCTAACAAGATCAGTATTTTTAGATTTCCTAGGTTTCCTTGAGTAAACCAATGTTACTACAGGCTTAGGTATATCAATTTCTAAAGCAATTGGTTTCCTAGAGGGGACTTCAGCAGTTGTGGTAATCCTAGTTAAAGGATACGCATTTCCTACTATAGTGAAGGTCTGACCAGTAGGTCTCCAAGTGTATCCAGTTTTAGTTAACACCTTTCCTATTGGTTTCCAAACTTTTCTCTTTGAGATTTTTTTAACAGATTTAGATTTTTCATGATCATTCACAACATTTAGAACACATAAATCATGATTATCAGAAAGCATGCAACCATTACACTTAACACAGATAAGTTCAGAATTCGCATTTAGCTTGGAATGCTGCACATGTGCATATCCATTAAGTTCAACACAATTCTTATTTTTTAAACTAGATTTAACAGTCCTAGGGTGGGCTTCTACTTTATTCTTTAGAGTTTTACTTGGTGGTCGCTAAATCTTATCTTTCTTGGTATTGCATGAAGGCTGTGATCTGCTAGCACTAGTAGAAGGTCTTACTCCTGTAGAAGATAACATAAGTTTGTTAGAAACTAGGTTTGAGGACGAATCTGGTCTTGTGTTTGTGTTTCCTGAGGATGTGACAGGCTCAGTGAATCTAACTCTTTTGTCCTTGTTTTGTAAGGATGTGACTAGGTCAGTAGGTTGAATTCTTGAGTCCTTGTTCTTTTGTGTGAAAGCAATGAGTCTCTCCTTAGGTGTAACTAAACAGGGACATGTGTCATGGACATAGACTAACTCTTCCTGAAGTCATTCAGCATACTTATAGGCCAAATCTAATTCACCATCTAAAGGGTTTGATGCACTAACTACTCTAACAATTTCCGAAGTTACATTCAATTTCCCTAGATTTTTGTATATAGTCTATGTGTGCCTCCTTGTTTTTGAACATTTGGGGGGTAAAGGCTCAATTGCAATCTTAAACCTACCTTGAGCGATAGTAGTGGCCTTTGGTTTTGGAGCAACAGAATCAACAACCTTTTTTCCTTTAAGTCTTATCAATTCATTTTTCAAAGTTTCATTTGCTAAAGCTTTTTCTTGAATTTGACCTTGTAAATCGGCATTTTCCACGGATTTTAAGTTCATTTAAGTAACCAAAGAGTCATTGTGTTCTTTATTAGATACACAAGACTTTTTAATCGAGTCAAACTGTTCTTTTTAAATCTGTTTCAAATGCACGTTTTCTGTGTGCAAGTTCTTATTTTTTGAAAGTAATTTGGCCACACTATGCTCAAGCTCAATATTGATAGTCTCAATCTCATTGATTTCCTTCTTGACATTTTCCACATTCTCATTTCCACTTAAAGATTTAATCCTCTCTTTCAACTTCCTTATGACCGTGTCTTTCTCTTGGGACAGAGCTTTCAATTCATTTAATTCAAAGTATTAATCAAAATTTGGAGCACTTTGATTTGAAACATAATTGTCCCTTTGAAAAATTTCCTGATTAAGTTGAGTATCAACTTCTAAAGAAATGCAATGCTTTTCAAGAGTTTTAAAACGTCTAAAAAGTTTATCATAAGTCTCTTTTTCAATGAAATCTTTCTTGTTAAGAAGCTCATTCTCAAGTTTAAGACACTCTGAACAGTCATGCACATTCACATAAGCATTATCCACAGAAGATTTCATAACAATATTCACAATGTCTTTGTTAATGACTTGTTCCAAGAGTCGTTCATTCTCATTTAAAACTTGATTCTTTTTAACTTCAAAAATTTTTAACTCTAAACGATGTTGTTCAACGGCCTATTCCATTTGGTTACTGAATATGTCCTTGAGTGTTTTTACAAATGGAATAATTTCATCCCTAAAACAAGCTTTTGTATGTTCAAACCCCCACGTGCCCTCAGTGATAGATGTGGCAGTGGTTCTTTCTTTAACAACTTTGTCAAAGCCAGCAAGATGGTGTTTAAGCTTCTTCAAACTTGAATTTACCATGCTTACTTTAGGAAGTTCTTTTGGAACCTCTACTTTGGTGGGTGTACAAGAAGGACTAGGATCTGAAGAATTCATAGAATTCTGAGACCAAAAGACTTGTTCAGCGGATAATTCAGTTTGTGGAACAAATCGTTTTTCTAAATCTTTAGAAAGTTTGTTTAGAGCAGCATAATCAACTGGTTTAGTATTAACTTTATTTTCTAAAACCATTGGATCCTGTTGTTTTAAAAGCATTTTTGAACGACTCTCTTCAGCAAGCATTAAGGTCTCTTCCAAATCAAGAATCTCAATAGTATAAGTGTTTTTCATGACATTACCATCATAGAGCTTTGGTTCCAACTGCTGAGCTTTCTTCAGATAATAAGGATTTTGAAAACCTATAGCTTGTTTAGATGAATGATCATAGAAAAACTTTGGTTTTGTCAACATATGAACAGTTTGGGCTGATTGATCTCTTTTGTAAACAATATTATCAAGATGTTCGATCCTCTTTTCTAAAGTAATTTCTCTATCGATATTTCTTGATTCTTCTTTCTTAAAATCATCTTTAAGGACGGAAATTGTTTTTATTAAAGATTCCTTTTCTCTTAATTGTTCAGAAAGAGTATGTTTGAGACGATCAATCTTGGCATTCTGTTCATGTGTATCTACAACAAGATCTTGACGTTTTATCTCAACATTTTGTCCTTCTTTCAACACTTTAACTTGTTATTTATATCTTTCAAGCTCAGCAGTTAAAGTATCATTGACACTTTTATTGTCTAGATTAATCTTGGTGCAATTAATTACTTGGGTTTTTATTTGTTCAATCATAGATAATATCAGTGCATCTTGTTATGCAGATGAATTAGAATTCTGGACAGCTTCCTATTATGTTTCATGCAGATACTGAGAATAAGGAATGATATTGTTATCACTGGTTATCTCAGTCTCTATTTGATTCACAACATTAGATTGTTCAAAAGATAGCATCACCTGCACACCTTGATTGATTATATTGTTATCCATATTATCTAGATTGTGTACCTCAGCTAGAGCATCTGAACTGTAATAAGATAAATTCGCCATGAGAGCAACTTTAGCAGTGTTGAGTTCATCACAATCAGAGTCATATGCATCCAAATCGTTGTCTTGATAAGCGGCATTGTGGGTAATGACAGTCTGTGTGGCTTGAGTTTCTAGAATTCCTGGATCTGCCAAAAATGCGAGATCTTCTTCATGTAGAATTTGACCATTAGCTTGAGCTTAAACTAGCAACACTTTATCCTTGAAACATGAGTCATCCCTTTTCCTTTTAGGTTTAGTGCACTATTTGGACATGTGTCCTTCCCCTTTGCAGTTGTAACAAATAACAGTTCTTTGTTTCCCAAAATTACTTCCAGTTGCTCCTGGAGTATAGGTCCTTGTAGTACCCATAGCAAAAGAAGTTTGTCTCCCCTGAACTGGTTGTAAAGTCACTATTCCATCATTAATGGTAGCTTGTTGCCTAGGGTTTGATGAATTCCTTAGCTGGTTATTGGTAGTAGGATATCGGGATGTGACTACAACAGTCAAGAATGACATCATGTGATTGATGGCATCAATGGGATCATCACCTTTCTGGAACACTAGAACAATTAGACCCGAGTCTTGTTGAGGAAATTCAGGTTGTTGTTGTTGGTTAACTGTGGGAGCATATTCCAATTGAGGGATGGATGATGATGGAGAATAAACGTTGTGGTGAACTAATGATTGATAATCATTTGATGGATAAGTGATTGAAAGACGTGTTGTTGATTGATTGAATGAGTATTGTTGAGACTGATAAGGTGAGCCATACTACGGAGACTAATATTGTGAAACTTGTGGTTGAAATTGTGAGTTTTGGTATGAGTTTTGATGAGATTGATAAGGAGACTGTGTCATTTGATGAGTTGCAACTAATGTAAGCGGAATTTTGAGTTGCGTTCATTGCATTAAACGGACTTCATTTGCAATGAAATTTTTGTGTGTCCCCAAGTAAGCATGAGTGATCAATGTTAGTTAGTGTGCAAAATCCTACACTAGGTTTGACATCAGTCACAAATTTGCTCACTCTAGGAGAGCAAGAGTATTCAAAAACCTTGTGTGTTCAACTTGAAATTGTTCCAGTTTCACCTTGTAGATGTTCATGTCCTTGATTAGTAGTGAAAATCTTAGTAGAAAGTATCGTAGTGTTTCTCCCTTCTTTGTAAGCAAACTTATCGAATTTCATCACTTAGCTTACACTCTCTTTCCTGCTTTGGTCAAAGACGTATCTTTGCATGAGGTAGTTGAATTCTTTCCCAAAGGATCCTTGGTGACTTTATGATGGCAATCAAGTGCATAGATCTCGTTAGTAAACCTGAAGAATGATATTGTAGCCTTTATATAAATCATCTTGAATTGTCTTGAGCTAACAATTCACTGTATTTCTATTGGTCTAGGGATCCATTCTCTCAATGTTAGGCAAATGAGTGGAATTATCAACTGTTCAAGAATCATTCGTTCCAATTTGTCTATTCATCATGTATAGCTCATTCTTTCTGCTTTTCTAAGAATCATACAATTCTTTTTCCAACATAGGTGTACGATTGTCAGCACCCTAAAGAATCGCTTTGTCAGCAAGAGTCGTCATTGTGAAAGTTGTATGTTAAAAGATTACTATTTGATCGAACGGTGGTGGAAAGAAATTGTGTTTGATTAAGTTGTCTTTTAAGTGTTTTAGTTCTTGAAACTACACGGGATTTTACAATTCTTGACAAAACCGGGAAGAACAAGTTAATGTTTTACGGGATTTTACAAGTCAAAGAAATAAACCGTATAATTTTGAAGATTGAGTTGTTCGGTACTAGTTGTTCGATATTGGTTGTTCGGTACTAGTTGTTCGATACTAGTTGTTCGGTACAGGTTGTTCAATACTGGTTGTTTGATACTAGTTGCTCGACACTGGTTGTTCGATACTAGTTGTTCGGTACAGGTTGTTCGATACTGGTTGTTCGATACTAGTTATTCGATACTAGTTGTTCGGTACAGGTTGTTCGATTCCAACAAACACGAAACTTAAAAAATTTAAAGCACAAAAAGACACCTTTTTTATGGTTGTTTTGCAAAAATTCTTGTACAACTAGTGTTACTAACCCTATAGGAACAAGAAAAATGAAAACTTTTTAAAATCAAGATTTTGTCCTTTATAAAGGTTTTCGAACATAAAAGATGACCAAAAATGAAATTTTTCTTGATTTTAAGCTTGTACACCTATATCTTAAAGATACTAGATCAAATTTACCAAGTTAAATGATCTTTTAGTGTACTCAAGGGCTTCGAAAGCAAGAAAAAAATTAAGAGATGATGATTTTTTGCAAGAACAGACGAACCAAAAAAATAAACACAAAAAACTAAACACACCACTCTATAGCTCTTGATGAGAAGAAAAGAGAGGTTGTTTTAGTGAGAGAGAGGGTTGGATGAACACTTAGAGAGAGAAAGTAAACATAAGATAGAAATACATAAAAGTGTGAAAATGAGCAACCAACCACCTCTCCAAGGCATGGAGAGGTGTATAAATACTTACATATGGACTTGGGGCTTGGGCCTTCATGGGTTTGTCCATAGGCTTTTGCTAACAAGCCTAGTAAGTTTCCAAAAATTAACTTAACGAGCTAACTACAATTATCTATGGAAGTGACCGACACTTTTGTGTTCCTAACAATCTCCCCCTAAGGGAGGTCACTCTGCTAACAGCTAGTAATGTTTCCAAAAAAGTTAACTTAACGAAGCTAACTACTATTATCTATAGAAGTGACCGACAGCTTTTATGTTCATAAAACAGTGTATTTGGTGTGATTATTGCATTGATATTATAACGACGTGTTTTTATTTATTGCATAAAACAAAAATGAAGTAATTTAAGTTTCTACTATTACAGAATTTCAAGTTTAGACTATGTATGTGTCATGTCCGTGCTTGTATGTTGTCACTAATTATAATTTGGGACCGAACTATTATTGACGATAGTGAGTGACGGCCAAAACGTTTTCACTAATAGCTTTAGTGAACGACTTTAAGGCTATTAGTGACAAGAACAATTTTCGTTACTAAAGCCATTTTTTTGTAGTGTTGTTTCAAAAATCCTCAACACTTTAAAAGTGTGAAGAATTAAAGCTCACACTTAAAAAGTATGTGAGGAATTGTCGTTAAATTCATGAAATGTTTTAAATCATTACACCTAAAGTTGTGAAGTGTTGTTTTAAAATCATCAAACTCTCAGTGTGAAGGGAATTAAAAGCTCACACTTGAAAGTGTGAAATTATTTGATACACACATATCGTTCACACACTAGTCAAGTGTGAACTTTTAGATTTTACACACTTTAATGTGTGAACATATGTTGTAATAAGTGTGAATAACTAGCTATTTTGTTGTAGTATATAGTCTTTGTTTATTGTATGAGAATTAAACATTGCATTTTTTCATTTTTCAAAAGATGAGAGTTTTAGTCAACTTGCTTTGACACGTGTCCGGCTTTGTGGGTCAAATGTATGTTTTTAGAAAAAATTAAATAGATGAGGAGAAATAAACTTTGTTTTATAGAAACACCACAAGTAGTAGTATATAGATTAACTTAGCTTAAAGACCCATTTATCACAGGATTATTTTTAAAGTATTTATTTTGTAAAAAGTTATATGCATATATAAAGTAAGAAAAACACCGAACGTAAACATGTTCTGTTAACATATGAAAAAAATAATAAGATAATACGTTAATTATTCAATAAACATTTGAGTTTGTATCAATTATTATGATAAACATCGATGCTTTTTGGTCTCCAGCTTTTATGGTCTTGAATATCAAAGGACGTATGTAATCGCTAATCAAATCAATAACCAATGTCCATTTCATGAACACCTAATAGTCAATTGAAATGTAAGTAAACGTATATTATTATCAATAATTAATTAGACTTTAAAATATAGAAAATAGCCCATGATATGTACATTGTACGCACCTCTTGCACGTTGTTCATAGACCTTGTAGTACTTCTTTGTAGATGACTCCATCCTTACCATAAGCGAAAACCTTCAAATCTTTTTTGCTTTTGACTCTTGATACAGCAACGTATAGTTGTCCATGTGTGAAAGCACGACGTGGTAGGTACAAACCTACTTTTGAAAATGATTGACCTTGGATTTTGTTAATTATCATGGCAAATGAGACTGACAGAGAAAATTGTTTTTTTGACGGTCTTAAGCGGTAATCGTTTATTGAACGGAGTAATTCTCAACCTCGGTATCATAATCTTCTTTCCAAAGTGTGTTCCGTTAATGATTTGGGCACTAATAGAAGTTCTCATTTATTTGGTTGATCAATATTTCTAAACAATATTGTTGGGACGGCTACTTTTAACGGAAGCATGTGGTTCGGAACACCTGAGAACTTCAATCCATTGATAAATCCTGGGGAGAAAATGGATTGATCCATGGCGACACTACGTGCAGTTTTATCTACACTGTCACTACATAATGTAAACCATTCTTCTCCTGGGAATTGCTCCAACAAAAAATGCTCATTCATGGTGGCAACGACTTCATTCCGTAAGAAGCAAGAATGACCCTATAAAATCAAGTTATGCTTGATGTTATTTTTGAATCAAGTGTGAATGATGTTTTTCTTAAATCCTTGGTATATCTGCAACAAAGAGAGATCACCTACAATACGCGCTCATAATATTACAACGAGCAGATGAATTTCAAGTTGGTAATGAAAAAGGTGTTACCAGTTAGAGAAGAAGCACGTTGATAATCATTGTTCGTATTGTTTGAACCAACCCACTCATCTACCGAATCCTTCCATTTCCTATTAGAAAAAGAACAAAAAATGATATAGAAAAACAATCATACGTAAGTTTTCCATAAAAAAAAAAAAAAAAAAAAAACCTATTATAACCAAATTGCCTAAACCTCACAAGATGCTTCACTAATGATCTTACTTCACTCGATGGATGCTTTCACAACTAATTCACATGTCTCCATCTTCTTCCTTAAAAGAGTTCCATATTGTTTTAGTGAATTGGCCAATCGTTTTCCCTACCTAATTATACAACCATCATTGTCAACTATTTTCATATAACGCTAAACTTTGATTTTGTAAAATGCACATTCATAAGCAAATATTATCCCTAATTCATAAAAGCAGTTTTACCCTATTTTTATATAGAGAATGTGCAACCTCTTTTGTTGACCCCTAAACAATTCAATATGTAGAACACACAAAATTCTTCAATTAATTTTCCCCCAATTTTTTTTAGGGTTTTGCTACAACACAATTGAACTGAGAACACTCAAAATCAAATTCTATAATAAATTGAAATCGTAAACTAAATATAAATGATTATCAAGTACAAAACAACATCAAAATAGATGGACTGTGTGATTATAATCAAAACCAAAAATCAAAAAATTAAATAATTGTGATACTTACCAATTATCTTATGTGAACAACATTGAAATCACCCACTGGCATAGATTGAATTGATGTTGGTCATAGGAATTATGTGTGTGTGTTCTGAATCGGTGATATCAAAATGAAATAGACCGAACTCTTTTATTTTTATTTTGAATAGGATGTATATGAAAAGAAGGTAATTGATATGAGTGATTTTGAATATGGTTATATGAAACTGAAATCAATTGATGAAGGGAGCGTATAGGTTCGAGATTTTTGGAATGATATGAAACTATGGATTATTGTATTAAAGAATGAGCATATAAAAGAAGTTTTATTGTAAATAACATTTAATGGTGATTCAAAATTGGTTGATTTGAATGAAAATCGTATAGGAGAAGCTTCAATGTGTGTTAAAGTTTAATAAGAATTTTTACTCTAAGACTTTTTCAAACTCCTATTATAGGTTACATTAGCAAAACTACTTAACAATCATCATTAATGTGTGTCGTGTAACATAATGTAGTGCATAAGAGTATTGTACACATTGGCCAATGATGTTAATCCACATCATCTAATTAATTTGATTTTTAATTAAAATAGCTTAAAATGTTTGTACAAAAGCTTATTATACTAAAGAGTATAGATATAGATAGATAGATAGATAGATGTCACTACATAAGTAAACCATTTCTTCTCCTGGAAATTTCTCCAACAAATGCTCGTTCATGTTGTCAATGACTTCATTCGTTGAAGCAAGAATGACCCTATAAATCAAGTGATGATTTGGATGTTTTCTTGAATCAAGTGATGATTGCTTTTTTCTTGAATGCCAAGGTACATCTTGCAACAAAGTGAGTCTTCTACATATACGCGCCTCTAAAAATTGAACCTTAAAATCTCATCGTGCAAAGATGAAATTCAATGGTAATGAAAAAAAATGGTTACCATTTAGAAAAGAAGTCATGTGATAATCATTGTTCATATTGTTTGAACCAACCCACTCATCCACCAATTCTTTCCATTTCCTATTTGAAAAAGAACAAAAAACAATATAAAAAAACAATCATACCTAAGTTTTCCACAACCTTTATGTCCCAATTTGACTAACCTCACAAGATGCTTCACTAATGATCTTCCTTTACTCGATGGATGCTTTCGCAACCGATTCACATGTCTTCATCTTCTTCCTCAAAAGAGTTCCATATTGGTTTAGTGAATTGGCGAATCGTTTTCCGTACCTAATTACACAACCATCATTGTCAACTATTTTCATATAATGCTAAACTTTGATTTTGTATAGAGGAATACTAGATCCACACCCATTTTATATAAAAAAATTCACACCCATATGTGTCAAACAAATAGTGGTAGTGAAAAAAAGAAAGAGAAAATGGGATTGATATTGATTGGTGGAACTAACATGCCACATGTGTATGTGGAAGTTTTTATGTGAGTTAGGAGTGGATGTAGCATTGCTCAATGCACAATCATAAGCAAATATTATCCCTAATTCATAAAAGCAGTTTTACCCTATTTTTATTTTGAGAATGTGCAGCCTTTCTTATTGATCCCTAAACAATTCAATATGTAGAACACACAAAATTCTTCAATTAATTTTCACCCAATTTTTTTCTAGGGTTTTGCTACAACACAATTGAATTGAAAAACACTCAAATCAAATTCTATTATAAATGAATCAAAATTAAATAAATTGATTATTAAATAACAAAACACATCAAAATAGCTAGATTGTGTGATTATAATCAAAACCATAAACAAAAAATTAAATATTGTGATAGTACAAAATTGTCTGAGTGTACAAACTTGAATACCCAACTGGCATAGATTGAATCGATGTTGGTCATAGGAATTGAGTGTGTAAGAAAATAATATGAGTACTTAGGAGAGGTAAGCGATGAGTGATGAGCGTTGTAATATTTAATGCTCGTTTGGCAAGTAACAAATCGTTTTATCTATTTTTTTTGAAATGTTAATTTTTCAACGCTACATGAAGTAGCATTTATTATTATTGAGGAATTATGACATGTTTTACACATTATGATTACAAATCGAGTTATTTTGAGGACCACTTTTTTCTAACATACTGAGGGATAAATATGGACCGTTGATTACATAAGATTTGATCAAATGATAAAAAACACGAAGGGACTAATATTGCCAAATTTTAAAACATGATGGAGGGACTAAAAATATAAATATGTAAACCAACCCAACTACCCCTATTTCCAGTCAAAAAAACACACGCATCACACACATTCTCTCTCTACACATCAAACTCTAACAAAAAAATCAAAAAATCTGCACAAATTAACCGTGAATATCACGAAATAAACACAAAAATGAAACAAAGAACTAGTAAATCAACTGATCCTGCAAAAAAAACAGTTCAAAACGAACTGATTCATAACGCCGATGATGATACACTTATACGAATCCATTACTTTGTTGTTATTTGAGTATTTTTTGTGATATTCTTGAATTTTCTTTATGTTTTTATGACATTTGTGAATAATTTTTTGATTTTATTCATTCTAGTCGTTTATTGATAAATTGTTGTTATAATACTCTAATATTTACCGTTATAAAGTGATTATTAGTGTGTTTAATGACTAATTTTTGATAATTTGTGATGCTGTGATAATGTGATTGTGCATGTTAGATTTATGAAAAAGTATGGTAGATTTATGTGTTTAATGATAGTTTCAGCATG
>BQNB010182470.1:0-7500 GCA_026074375.1 Tanacetum coccineum | reverse complement strand
TGTTGATTCAATCTCAAAGACATGGCCCTGTTCGATTGATCGAGGTCGTCGTCTACGATAAACTCGTACATGCCACAAGGCCCACAACCGGTGGTGTATAGATCGAATGGAACAATGTTCTCCAAAACGAATATTAACACTATGCCTTACATTTTCGTGCACTATATATCAGCACCCTTTCATTTTGAACACTTAGGGTGTGTTTGTTTTTCCCAAAAACATCTGAATCGCATCTGACGTTTAATCGGTCAGATGCGGTCAGATGTTGTGGTTGTTTTTTTTTTTCAAGAGTCAGACGCGGGTAGACAGTTAATGTCTGGTTGGGTCAGACTTGGAGATCGGGTCTTACTGCCTCTTACCTATGTATCCAACTCCACAATATCAAACTTAACCTTGGATAAATACACAAGATCTCAGATTTATCAACTTTTTTACAACCTACAGTTGTGTTCTTTGTGGTTTTTCAAGGAACGGAGTATAGCAGGGTATGTTCTTGCGGCATTCGTGCTTTAGCGGAAAGAAAGAAACAAGTGTTTGTGAGTACCAATCATAACTGTTTAGCGAGGTTTAGCACCAAAGAGATGGTTGTTTGATTTGGTGAAATATAGAGTTAGGTTGATGACAATTTTGGTGGCGTCTAGTTTGTGTATATTAAATGAGAAAAAGATAAGATAGGGTTTAGCATAGTATGGGCCTTGGTTATTACCAGTAGTTTAATCTTGGTTGAGCCAAGTATAAATACAATTTAAAATCCCGAATTTTGTATAACGATATAATTTTGAGGGGTGAGCAGAAAAACCGAAAAAACCGGATAAACCGAAAACCGAAAACCGAAACCGAACTCAACCGAAAATAACCAAAATCGAACTAATAACCGAACCGAATTTGTCAAAACCGAACCGAATTTTCCAAAACCGAACCGAACTATGAATTCGATTCTCGGGTTGGATATGGGTTTGGCAGTGTGAACCGAAAACCGAATTTATATAAATATATATATTTTTTATATATTTATATATATATAATATAAAAAACACTTTTTATTCTTGAAATAATTTTTTTTGCTAAATATCTATGTAGTTTTTTTTTAAAATAAATAGTGTAATTCAGGTTATTCGGGTCAAACCCGAAAACCGAACCGAATTCAAATTCGGTTTTCGGTTCGGTTGAAATCTAGTTCGGTTCGATTTTCAAGTTGACCCAAAAAAATCTATCCGAACAAACTGAATAACCCGATAACCGAACCGATCAACACCGTTTATGTGGGTAGATTTTGATATAATTTGAATTTGAACAAGCAGAATTACCAGTGCGTTGCTGCGGGGCGTTAATTTTTCGCTTGTTGTTGTGGGCCGTTTTTATTTTTTATTTTCCAATTTTGTGTGGGTTTATTTTTTCGGGCTCATGTTTAATAATTTGTTTTTTTTCTTATATGAATATATGTGTTGGGCCTCATGTTTAATGGTTTTTTTCTTGCTATACGGTTTTTTAAATATAATTTTATTGGATTTGGGTAAATATGTGTTATATAATTGGGCTTATGGGTTTTAGTGGCGTAAAATGACACCGTTTAATGCAATATAAAGATGTATGTTTGTGACCATGTCGATTATTTTAAAGTTATTAGGTATCGAAAATGTTTTCGCGGGTATTTTTTTTTATTTGAACAAATTGGTACTTTTGTATTTTTTTTCTTTCCCTTATTTTGTGCCAACAAATTTTTAAATTTTTTTTGGACAGGCCCAAAGTGGGAGCCCAATAAATTGGGCTAACGTGGGAGCCCAAGAAAATGCTACTGTAGAGACCACTGTAGCAAGTCCCCAATTTTTTTATCTGAATGAATCGGTAGATACGTGCTATATATTTGATAAATACAGTTTATTATATAAAAAAGTCATAAATATTTAAAAGTTGAGGGTCTCTTTTGTAAATGGGCCGAAAAAGTTTTTTTTTTTTAAGTTGGGCCGCGTTATGGGCTGTCGTTTTCGGCCCAAGCCGAAACGACGTCGTTTCAAACGAGTTTTGAGTATAAGTATAATTACAAATTAGTATTGGGTTGAATATTGACTCCGTTTTAATTACATGTCGAGCTTCTTCATGTAAGTGAAATATTGTTAACCACAACACGTTTATTTATAATTTTTATACTTAAAAATGAACATTTAAAGTCATTCAGATAATTATAAAAAAAATAACGTTATTTCATTCAGATTCAGACTTTATACTCGCTTCTTACCAGTAAAATGTAATAATCAAATTTCAGACCCAAAACATCTTAATGAAACAAACACACCCTTAGATTTTTCTCGTACATATTTGTATGTTACTTTCCTTCTATGTCACAAACAACGAAACACACTCCCATTTATCTGTAAGATTTTAGATTTATCTAGTAAAATAGGCACACACCAACCAACTTTATATTCTCTATTTTCTGTTAGTGCTACTATTGGTACCCCGTTTGTCCATCAAAAGGTAAAAAAAAGTATTAAAAAGTACAAAAACATGTTTTCTTGTTCTCCGGTTTACAATGCAACATAGCTTTTTTTCAGTTTCTGTTCCGTAATTTTTGACTGTTTACTACTTTTGACCTGTTAAACTTTATATTTTCCGTTCTGTATTTTTCGTGTCACAATTTTATAACATACACAAAATAAAAAAAATAATAAATAAATGAAATCAAAAAATTTGGGGTACAAACGGTGTTTCAAAGAGGGTACATATAACATGAGCCTTTCTGTCTCATCACACAAAGAATAGAGCTAATTCTCTTTTTGTCCCAAAAGATTCTGGTGTATGCACCTTTTGCCCCAAAAAATAATGTGTTCCTCAAATGCCCCGGAGCGACATAATTAAAAATTATTAAAAGTACAAAAAAAAATATTTTTTGTACTTTTTTGTACTTTAAAATTGTACTTTTTTGTACTTTTAATAATTTTTAATTAAGTCGCTCCGGGACATTTAAGAAAGACCTTTTTTTGGGGGGCAAAAAGTACATACACCCAAATCTTTTGGGGCAAAAAGAGAATTAGCTCCAAAGAATATACACGTCACACTGGCACCACAAGAGAGAGGTCCTAAAAACAAGGAAAACAACAATAAAACACTGCCATGAACTAAATTTGACTTGAAACATGAATCCTAAACTTTTTTTTAAGAGCTAATTCTCTTTTTTTTTTTTGAACGGCAAAAATTTATTAAACTAGCAAGGAGCTAGAAAACAATTACAAGGAAATAAATTGGGGATTTTTTAACCAATCGTCCCAAGAAAACGTCGTATGACAACGACTTTTACACCAATTGAAAGCACAAAAAACTATAGCATCAAAAATTTCCGAACGTCTTGGAGGAGATTCTTCAAAAATGATCCGATTCCTAAAGTTCCAGATAAACCACCAAGATACGAAGAACACTCCCTCCAACATAGCTTTGACCTTAGAGGAGAACTGAATCGAAAGAATCCAAGACTGCCACTCTTGGAACGATGACCAGTCATGAGGATCTAAGCCCCACCATCTGCATATGCGACGAAGAACAAGCTGAGCCAAATCACAACGGAAGAAGATGTGGCAAACATCTTCCTCGCAGACTGAACAAACCGGACAAAGAGACGACTCAATAGTGATGCCTCTGCGAATCAGATTAACTCGAGTCGGTAAACAATCTTGCCGAGCTCGCCAAGCGAAGATGTTAACCTTAATAGGGATGTATTTGATCCATCTAGTCCGGGCAGCTTGATGCGGAAGGAAAAGATCATCAATGTAGTTACGAATCTCTTTTTGCCCCAAAAGATTTTGGTGTATGCACTTTTTGCCCCAAAAAATAATATGTTCCTCAAATGTCTCAGAGCGACCGGAGCGACTAGAGCGACCTAATTAAAAATTATTAAAAGTACAACTAAAAAATAAATTTTGTACTTTTTTTGTATTTTAAAATTGTATTTTTTTTACTTTTAATAATTTTTAATTAAGTCGCTCCGGTCGCTTCAGGGCATTTGAGGAAGACCATTTTTTTGAGGGGCAAAAGGTGTATACACCAAAATCTTTTGAGCCAAAAAGAGAATTAGCTCTTTTTTTTAACTTCAACAATTTCTACATCTATATCTATATCTATTATTATATCAAAAGATTGAGTCTTTTAATTTAATGTGGAAGTTGAAGTGAAAGAATACCAACGATCATAGGGTTATATGATATTTAGTATAGAATTAAAAGTCGGTTATAGATTGAGTCAAAGTTGAAAATGTTGCAAGAATAATTGATGATTTAACCTAATTCATGCATATATAAATCGGCCAAAATCACATGCACAAACACAAAAGTTCGAATCTTCATTCCGCGTACTTTATTTTGTAATTTACAGTTAAAATTGTTTATTGATTCTCTTTTTTTTCGTGTGCATGTAATACATTTGTAGGCTTTATGGTTATGAGATCAAGTCATTTGCATTTAAAAGTGAAAATCCTTAAAGGTATTCAAGTTCATACAACTATTATATATTATGTCATCTTGGCTCTAAAAATGGTGGTGTTTTTGGTGTTTGGTGTGATGCCGCGGTCATCGAACGAACGCAACTTCGATTGGAAGGAAGATGCGACAGCTACGAATTGAATTACATGATACGTATTAAGCACTTTCCTGAAATCTTTATCCATAACCACTGAGTTAAGTTATATAGATGATTGCTTATGTCAAGCTAAGTTTATTATTGCATACACTTGCATATAATTAATAAATGTTAATGGCTATGTAAACATTAACAGCCCGGTATTATATTACGATTTTCTATATCATAAGAAAAAGAGGTATAACAAATTAAAGTTCTTAAGTTAACGGGCAAATGACACAAAAAGGTACCTAACTTGAAGGTCATTTTCAATCAAGGTATCGTACTTTTTTTCTTGCATAAAAGGCATTCAACTTATATTTTTAGCCAATTTGGGTATTTTCGTTAAATATTTAATAATAATCCGTTAAGTTTTATATTTCAAGTTCACCGGCCACTGCCACCACCACCACCAACAGAACTGAAGATGGTTGGCGATTCATTTTTCTCCCTAATCATCAAACACAGAAAAATTCAAAATTATAATTTTATATATGTATGGGTGATGCTAGCCTTCGGTTTATGTTCCCGCGTCTATATGCGTTGGATACCAACAAGGTATGCACAGTGGCTGACAAGATGAATGCTCCTCTTACTTCCTCCTTCTGTCGGATCGTTAGAGGAGGGGCCGAGTCTCAGCAGCTCGCACATATATTTGACTTACTTGGATCGGTGATTCTGTCCAACATGGAAGATAGATGGGTTTGGGATTTAAACGGGGATGGCGAATTTCGAGTTAAGGATGTTCGTACTTTGCTAGATGAGACCTTCCTTCCAAAAGCTGATATTCCTACTCGATGGATTAAGACTATTCCGATTAAAGTCAATATCTTCGCTTGGAAGGCGTCCCTTGATCGCCTTCCTACTCGCTATAATCTGGATAGAAGGGGTGTGGAGGTATCTTCCTTATCTTGTCCGATTTGTAATTCTACCCATGAAGACACGGATCATTTGCTGTTTCGCTGCGGCTTGGCAACAGACGTCATGCGTCTAGTTTGTAGATGGTGGAATGTGTTGTGGATTCCTGTCAATTCTTATCAAGAGTGGATCGCTTGGTTCAAGTCGCTTCGAATGAGTTCTAGTAGTAAAGGAGTGCTGAAAGGAGTTTTTTATACCGCCTGGTGGAGCATATGGTATTTCAGGAATCAACTTCTTTTTGCGGCTCAAAAATCTCAGAAAGAAGCTCTTTTTGATGATATTGTTATGCGTTCTTTTAATTGGTCTATCGCTAGGGGTAAACTTACTTTTAGATGAGATAGTTGGCTTCAACGCCCTTATTCGATTCCTTTGTAATTTTCTAGCTTCTTGCTAGTGGTTCTAATAAAGTTGTCGTTCAAAAAAAAGTGACAATTTAACGGCACATGACATAGTAAGTTAACGAATGGTACTAAAATGATCTCTTTTCCATGTTCAGGGTACCATCCCGCACCCTTAAAAGTTCAAGGTAGTAGGAGTTCCAGTTAGCCAAGTTGAAGGTAGTAAAATGGGTTTTGGCCATAAAGATATTGCATAACCCCTTTTAATTTGTTGCCACATCACAATAGTAATAACACCTTTTATAAGTGTTAATCTTGTATATATGCGATTTGTTTACTTAATGTCTTAGCACAGCTTATTTATATTTTTTTCTTTAAGACCATCAAAAACAATAATCATAGTGTGCACAACCGAACCTAGGGGTGTTCAGATGGCCGGGTTTCGGTTGACCGGAGTTATTCGGTTCTTCGAGAATAAAACATACACCCTAAATCCAAACCAAAAATTAACAAAACCAAACCATGCTACTAACTGAAGATGGATTTGAGATTATCACTCTCCTGGACCAATAATTAAACTTAACTAAACTAACAACTAATCTTTAACTAACCTATTATTATTTTTCTTCTCCGCCTTCATTTAACAAGCAACTTATTATATAGTGCGAGAATTAAAACGACTAACTAGTTAGTGGCTAACATGGGCATCCACTACTCTTTCCTTAAGGCTTGAAAACAAAGACATGAAAATAATGGTTTAGTGACTTCCTAAAACAAACTGACTCATGCATGGAAGTAACAACTTCAATATGAAACGTGAATTTATGCATAATTGATGGAGACAAGGGTCGTTCTTCTTTGGACTTGGTCTTGTCATGCACGTATCAATACTACACGCCTCAAAACGAGCCTTGTCCTCGAATCTCATGGCTTTATCCCTCATGTCACGTGGCTTCCAAGGTGGCGTTCGTTTTGGAGAAAAACAAACTTGGGTGGTGGACATTGATGACCATGATGACATGTATCCGTGCAACGAAATATCGCTAACATGTCATCAATGAAATATGTTGGGATGGTAAAACATGTGTTCCAATCTCTAAGTGTGAGCTTTCCACATTGAATTCAAGTTTCTAACGTTGTATTAGAAGGGAATTGGGTATCTCACCATTAGAAAATTTAAATGGACTTTTATTTCATCCCTAATTCCGACTTTATGCACTAAGTCTCAAGCGAACCTCTTTGTCAAGTGGTAAGCTATTAATATTTTTGCTATAACAAGCTTTTGACATGGTAGCGTTGACTTTTAAACATAAAACAACGTTTATTAACAAGTCCTTCAACCATTACGTTAAATTTACAATAAGAAAACAACGAATTATAGTGCCATAGTTGAATATGTTGTACAACCTTTTTCTTTGATCACAAGATACGACATTTATACAAAGTGTAAAATCCAACACTTAATTCACTCGTAATCTTCTTGATCAATTATCCAACTTGCATCATATCCTTATAACTTAAAGAATCCCCGTTGTATTTTAAACCATAATCCATGGTTTTCGCACAAGTACACAAGTACTCGTTGTACATCAGTCGGTAAATCATTTAAGTATAAACAGGTGATATATACCCAACCACC
>BQNB010182469.1:0-12497 GCA_026074375.1 Tanacetum coccineum | reverse complement strand
ACTACCAACGATTAAACATGGCGAATGTATTTTTTTAAAGTTCATGTTTGTGATGTCACAGGCAGCGTTCCATCCGGCAGACACATACAGGCAACCAATGTTCAACAAATTAACGATGGAACTCATTTGCCTCAAATACATTGTCGTCGGCAACTTACATTTGTACCACATGCTGAAAGACCACATGACGGTAAGAAAAATACACTATTATCTATGATGTCCTTAACCATTCTGTGCAATAAAATTATTAACCTAAACGCAACAATTTAACTAACTAATACTGTTAATTCAGATACCAGCAGCAACAACAATGTGAACATGATTACTACAACTCAACTTAGACATCAACAAAGCATACGCAGATATCAACGAAGACCATCTAACAGTAAGAAATTTTGCTATCTTTTTATGCCACTTAACATACCTACAATTCTGATAATTGACATATACTAAAACAATATATACAATTCTCTTTTACTCATGTCCTCCGATTGAGTACATCCACATGGGAAACTGTTCTTGCATATGTCGTCATTGTGGAGCCACATTTTGGGAATTTGAAAATACAACATATTCAGGGCTTTGAGAATTAGCTATATACAACAAATGTTGCAATGGGGGTCGAGTTGTCTTATGAGCACCGCCAAAATACCCAACATATATAAAAAAATTATACGTGGATCCACATTTCATGGAAAACATAAGAGCCTACAATCAGATGTTCAGTATGACATCCCTCGGGGATAATATTGACACTTCGATCAACAATGGCAGAGGACCATATGTTTTCAGAATAGCGGGCCAAATTTATCATTGGATAGGATCAATGTGTCCAGCAGAAGGTGACATGCCTCGGTTTTTGCAGCTATACATATACGATACGACTAATGAAGTTCATAATCGAATGGCTCACTTTGGTGGCGAGGAACAAAGCGGTTTAAAAAGGGAAATTGTAGATGGCCTTATAGACTTATTGGACAATCACAATGCGTTGGTAAAATTATTTTGCACGGCTCGAAATAAACGCACAGAAGTCAATATACCAGAATTCAAACTCAGGCTATACAATGTTATTGGAACTCGCCGATATGACCTGCCAACACCAGAAACCATTGGAGCAATAATCTTTGGCGGACGAACATCTATGGAAAGTGAATTTGACTTAATTGTGAAGGAGCAATCATGCGTCCCTCAATGAGTAAATAAGCTCCATCCATGTTATATGTCTCCATTTTCCATTGTTATTTGTCCATGGCAAAGAGGGGTACCAAAAAGATATGAAATTAGTTAACGTTCCAGGTCAGTGTGGTAACAGTGAGAAATGAGTATCAATGAACATGTATTATTCATACCAAATACATAATCGCCTCAATCATTACAGCCTACTACCTCAGGGGGGAAAACTTTTCCAACAGTACGCAGTCACTGCCTACTGCACTGTTGAACAAACCCGTCTTGATTACATTCGTCAAAACCAAAACGAGATAAGAAATGAATACCTTTCAGGAATATATGATGCTATTATCAGAGGTGATCGTGATGGTAGCGACCTTGGAACACGAACAGTACTAAGTGTTTCGTTTACCGGCGGACCATGATACATGTGCGCATTATTTAGACGCCTTGGCCATATGTCGCATCCATGGGAACCCATCCTTCTTTATTACTTTCACATGCAATGCTAAATGGCCTGAAATCCAAGAATACATAGACTCATACCGAGCAGATATTGTTGATCGTGTTTTTGAACTAAAAGTGCGCGACTACATCAAATTTGTGCGAAGTGCAAAGCCTTTTGGTGATATAACTGCAAGTACATATTAAATACTTTAATACTTACTCTCTTTTCCCATTACATTATACTATGCCAGAATACTTATCTATATTTGTTTCTCACATGTACAGTACTATACACGATCGAATTCCAAAAATGCGGTCTCCCACACTGTCATTCATTGCTATGGGTTAGTCCAGCTTCTAAAGTCCAGCAGGATACTGATGTCGACAAATATATTTCGGCTGAGCTACCAGATCCAACTCAAGACCCTGATAGATACATAATTATTTCAGAGCTGATGATACATGGTACATGTGGATATGCAAATAAAAATGCATCTTGCATGAAAGATGGAAACAATGCAATCAAAATTTTCCAAAACCATACTATGATGCGACTTACATTGATAAAGATGGATTTGTCCATTACCGTCGAAGACATACCAATGTTGATACAGAAAGGCAGCAGGTTCGCCTTAACAACAGTTACGTTGTTCCATTTAGTCGAGTCTTATGCATAAGGTATTACGCGCACATAAATGTCGAGTTTTGTGGCTGGACAATGCTGATCAAGTACATGTTCAAATACATATAAAAGGGGACAGACCGTGTTGTTGCAAATATAACCACACCAATTGGCGAAACGGAAAGTACAAGCAATAGTGTACCTATTCACATTGACGAAATTAAAAACTCTGTAAAAGCCAAATACATAGGCCCACATGAAGCGTGCTGAAGAATTTTAGAATTCCCAATCCACTACCGCGACCCGGATGTTTAACTCTTGTTGTACATCTAGAGAACATGCAGCAAATAAGATTCAGAAGTAAAGACAATCTCCAAGCAATTGTTGATAACCCCGCAAAGAAGAAAACAACGTTAATGGAATGGATATACTACAATGAATGGTACATTGATGGGCGACATTTAACATACTTAAATTTCCCTTTGGAATACACTTAGAATAAGACTGATAAGCATTGGCAGAGGAGGCGCAGACAAAATAAACCTATGGTCGGGAGACTTACTTATATACATCCAACTGTTGGAGATCTGTTCTATCAACGTATACTTTTATGCCATCAAAAAGGTTGCAGATCTTTTCGAGAAATACAAACTGTGAATGGTATAGTATTTCCAATAAATAGAGCAGCATGTGAAGCCTTAGGCCTTATTGGGAGTGACGAAGAATGGGTAACTGCTTTAGAAGAAGAAGCCTTACACGCTTCATCTGATCAATTAAGAAAGCTGTTTGTACAGATTCTCATGTTTTGTGATGTCTCACATCCAACACAATTATGGCAAAAAATTTGGAAAAAGATGTCACATGATATACCTCGCAGAATTTCAAGGCTACTTCAGATTCCACGAGTAGAGGAAAATGAAACAAAAATGAAAGGAGGCACATTGTTTGAAATTGAAGCAATACTGAATTCAACCTCAAGAACGCTAAAGGATTTCGGATTACCCATGCCTCCAAGGAAACTGTTGCACATACTAGAAACCGAGTTATAATGGAAGAAAGGAATTATGACCGTGACCTCCTGTTAAAAGAAAAAGACATCCTTTTACCAAAACTCAACAAAGATCAGAAGTTGATACTTGATGAAGTCCCAAAGGCAGTTAACAATAATCAACAAACACTAATTTTCGTCTATGGACACGGTGGGACGGGAAAAACTTTTCTTTGGAAGTACATAGCATGTGTTCTACGCTCGAAAGAACCGCCCACTCCCGATTCAAAATTCCACTTAATTTACACAAAGAATGCACTCGCGGCATAAAAAAACAGTCAGTTTGTGGATTTGCTAAGAGAAACCAACCTCATCATTTGGGACGAAGAGCCAATGAACGATCGTCGTTGCTTTGAAGCTTTTGACCGCTGCCTAAGAGACATATTAGACAATCGACAAACATTGTTTGGAGGCAAAAACATTATATTAGGAGGAGACTTTAGACAAACACTTTCCGTGAAGAAAAAAGCATCCAAACTTGAAATAATTGATGCATCAATAACCGCATCATACCTATGGATCGGGTTCAAAGTATATACTCTTCATCAAAACATGAGATTGTCACGCCCTGAGATAACAGAGTATGAAAAAGAGCGTCTGCAATGCTTTTCATCATGGCTACTAGACATTGGCGATGGTAATATAGGAGAAGCAGACAAAACAAACATAGAAAATTCTTCATAATGGTGCAAATTCCGGACGAATTATCCATTGCGAATGGAGAAAATGCAATAAGAGAGTTAATAAATTTCATTTACGACAGTCAAACATTTAAAAGACCCATTGTTGAAGATTTACAAAAGAAAGTCATTGTCTGCCCAAAGAATGAAACGACAGATACAATAATTCACAAGTTTTGTCATTACTAAACCAACAACAACATGTTTACATGAGCTCAGACGAATCTACTCCGCATGGTAATGATGGTGGTGAAACCGAGCTCCTATACCCGAATGAATATCTGAACAGTTTGAACTTCGCCGGAGTACCACCTCATAGGCTTGAACTAAAAGTAGGAGCGCCAATAATACTTCTACGCAATCTAAACTTAACTGGCGGTCTATGCAATGGAACATGAATGATTATTACACAGCTCCTTAACAAAGTTATTGAAGCAAGGATAATAACAGGAACCCGAATATCACAAAATGTCTTCCTGCCGCGGGTTTCACTTATAAATAGAGATTTGCAAATGCCGTTTTTGTTTAAAAGAAAACAATTCCCTATAAAACTCTCTTACGCAATGACCATTAATAAAAGCTAAGGTCAATCCTTGGAGAAAATAGGAGTTTTCCTTCCAGAACCTATTTTCGCTCATGGTTAATTATATGTCGCCCTATCCAGAGCCACTGATATGTGAGAAATCACATATCCTTTTTATATCAAAAATGATCCTTAAATGATCAAATTATGCATAAAATGCTTGTATATTGCTTGTTTTGTCATTTGTGATGTGTAGGTACGGATATTGCAAAAATCACAAGAAAACGGTCAAAACCGGACAAACACAAACACGTTAAACACTTAACCAAATTGCATCCAATATAAAAAATATGTCCTTTGCATTGCCTACTTTTGTGCAAATTGTTGGCTTAAAACTAAGTTGAGAAACATTCAAATTGAGTATGTATTAAAAAAGAATATATACATATCTTTAGATACACAATTATCTTGCAAAACTATACATACTTCTAGAATTATACTTATCTTGTAGAACCATGGCGGAACCGAGTGGAACAGACCCGAAAGCAGCAGACAAAGAGAAATTGATATTGTTTGAAGAAGAAACCATCAACTTAAAGGATATCAGACCAACACACATGAAGAAAACAATCGAGGTTCGAGTCTACCAAAAATGGATCGCAAGGAATGTAAAAACCAAGGAACAATCTAACTTCTGTTGTATACTCTTAGACAAACAGGTACATAGTGTACATACTTCTAATCAGCATATCGCAACTAATACTTATACAAACCACGCAGCTCCTAACCTCCTTCAAATGGTCACATGGAAACGCTATACAAGCAAACATGGATCTAAAAGATACAGACTACTTTGATCAATTGTTGCACCTAAACAACGCATACAGGATCTCACGGTTTAGCTGCACACCGACAAAAACCTGGCAGCAAACAGTTATAACAGAACAACTCTAAACTTTGGCAGATACACAAGCATTGAGCCGATTCTAAATGACTACTTCCCCGAACACTACTTCAAGTTCATAACCTGCAATGAAGTTTATGACAAAGCTAACGCCACCGATGCACCACTAACAGGTACAATGCATCTTTATATTAGCATACATCAACACGCAAACAAAATTAACCCTCCATATTATCATCAGATTACACAGGCTGTATCCATCGGATTAGTGATCCTATCATTATTGGTGATGCAACCAGATCCAGAAAGACAAGGCGAATAATTGATATTCAAAACCTAGAGTAAGTCTTCTAAATTTTTTTATCAACTTTGCAATTGCAAAATAACTAATAAAAAAAATTATGTAACTGAAACAGCGAATTCAGCCTACCATTCGTGATATGGGATAAAACACTTATAAATTTGACAAGAATCGAATACGCAAAGATGCCAAAACCAATTGTGATTGCTATAGTTCAACAAGGGCGACGACATATATATGGAGGTATTCCTTTAAGAAAATGCAAATTAATCAATCATCCAGATAGACAATCTAAATTATTAACCTAATTTTTGCAATTATTAGGTTTACAGTTAATGCAACTCCCAGCAACATACTACTACTTTGAATCCAACATTCCCAGAAGTTCATCATATATATTCTCAGCGGGTAAGTCTAAAAACCCTCTTGAAAACACACACACACAAAATCACACACCACACAACACACACACATATATAATAATATAAAATATATATATATATATATATAATATATATATATCTATAACAGAAAAATATGATAGTATGTGGTGCTAAAATTCCTTATCAACACTAGATATGGCACATGTCAACAAATCACAAATGAAGCCAAACGAAATACAAAGCCACCATTCCTCGACAAATGAAGAAGAAAAAAAAATGAAATCGCTATTCCATACAATCACTGTTAATGTCAACCCACAACATTACCAGGTATGACAAAGTACATATCCTATGCACATAAAAAACAAATATTTAAAAAAAATGTAGCTTCTAATATGGAAACTAACCATGACAGTAAACGCGGTTCACCACGCAAGCAACAATTACCAAAATCACTGCTGCACAAGGATGGTACTAACAAGAAATGACACACCTGTCACAAGAAAGTTTTGGGGGGCCAACGAAACCTCGAATTATCCGAACCACTACCACAAACCAACACTAAATTACGTGGTACAGAACCTAAACTTCTTAATTAAAATAACTAAAAAATAGTAACAAGTAACAACCAAAAAAATTTCAATTATCACAGTACTTGTTTTTGGAGAATCATCATTGACGACTGTACTGGCATCCAAACTATCATTGCTTTAGTCAGAAGCACACAACACTTAGCCCCAGATTGCAACGAACTGTTTAATGCTGTTGCGACAACAAAGCACAAACCGTTGCCTCCCAGATCACTTAAAGAGTTTGAAAATAAAACTTTACATTTTTTTCAATACAGCTTTGGGCAAAAAAGCTAGACCCGGATATCCCAAACCTTAGTACCTCTTGACGCTGCCTTCACACTATCTTCAGAACCAGTACTACGTCTGCCAGCACCTGACTCTGCAACATCTCCTCCATAACAAGTTCTGGAACAAACATCTTCTGGTACCACACCAATACCAAGTGAAACTGATACACATCAATCAACAGAAGACTTTGCCAAAGGATTAGACACTAGTTCAAAAACAACAAAGAAGACGGCGAAAAGGGAACTCTTCCCAGATACCGAACATGGTGAAAACAAACAAAGGCAGCAAAACTAAAAACAACTTAATAACCATTTGTGTAAGAAAACATACTTAACTGCTAATGTTAATATCATACTATGTAACAGACATTTGACTTCTACTAGGCAAAAGCTATGGCTTGCTATAAAAGTGCATAAAGCATAAATTTTGCTACAACATTTTGTTACAATAATTACATAGCAGAAAATACAAAACACACACTACCACATACAACCAACTATGCCTGAATGTAACACAAACACAGGCAAAACAACAAATCACAAAAAACACAGGCCAAAAAATTAAAAAATTGAATACTCTATAAGTATATTTCTAAAATAAATAAAAAATAATTCACTTCACACATCTTATTCAACTATCTAAACTTAAGCTACACAAAAAACAACTCAATTTAGAAAAAAAAATATATGTACCGCAGCAACGCGCGACTTATAAAGCTTGTTATACATATGCTAAAAAGTTATTTTCTATATAGTTTATCAAGATTTGATATTACAAAGAAACTAAACTTGTAACTCGTATATATGGTTCCATAATTTTTTTATGTTATGTCACATTTGATATTTCAAAGTAGTTAGACTGCTATCCATGCCTATTTACTTTCTTTTGAATATCATATGTGATAATTTATGAAACAGCTAGCTCATCCATCAAAATCTAACAGAAGCATCTTATAGGCCTAATATCTCTTGTGTTCTGTTGAACCTAACTCTAATGTCTCATATTATCACAAAAATCATTCACATTATCAAATAGTATCAAACCTTAATTAGTTTAACACACTAATAATGATTCTCTAATAGTAAAAACTAAACTATTATTACAACAATCCAGAATGAACAAAAAATTCATCATATATAGCATTAAAAACACAAATAAAATACAGAATAAAAATAAAATCATAAAAATAGTTAATAACAACAAACTAAGTAGCGTACCAGTAGCGGGTTCCTCATGTTTGCCTGTAAATAGTTAATACTAGATATATGAAATACTTGTATATCATTATGACGGTTGGGTAGGCATCCTTAAGATCGGTAACTACAATACCCTATGAAAAAGTCCTTACGAAGTAAAGAATTTTTTTCTGGTTCCTCACATTATGCTTGGACTATTAATAGGAAATCAGTTCATTTAATCACACCAAATTGAAAGTTGATATCACCTAAGGTATAGAGCTAGAGGCGGAAAATTCGAATCCATGAACTTTCTGATATCACCTAAGGTATAGAAGTACTAAAGATAAGCGGCATTCAAATCCATGAACACAAAGGTGATATCACCTAAGCTATAGAGATAGAGGAGGAAAATTTTAACCCATTCACATATGCATGATTGATTTGGGTTATGTTTTAGCTGTTAATAGGTTAAATAAAATTGAAACAATATAGCTTAAAGGGAAACTGGTCGGTGGAACTACTCAAAATATATGAACCGTGTTTTTTTATTGCATGCAACCACCGAAATCTCTTTATTAGAATTTCGATTATCATTGTATATATGTAACAAGACAGTTTCTTATCTCAATTAACAAAAAATTTGGAGTATGCAGTTATTTACCCCAGACTAAATGTTATGTGTTGTAAGTTGTGGCCTATTTTACCATCTCTAAAAAGAGTCAAGGACTAACAAACTATATGTCTATACAGAATCACGACTTCAATACTATACTAGTATAATCCTTATGGTGGACTATAAATTGTGTTACAATTTAACTCCATTGACATTCAACAAAGGCCGACGCTCACAAAGAAGAGTTACTACTTATGGTATTCAGCCCTCAAAATCCACCCCTAAAAACTCCAAAGCCTTCCCCTTGGAAGCTTATCAAACCCTAACTAGATCCTTAATGTATAAAATCCTGTGTTTTCAAGTCATTGACGACATCGATAAATCCACAATGTACCTTTTGTATTGTACGCATTTGCTTTAAATCATAAATGTTAAGCTAAATCGCGTAAGCTAAAAATTAGCGTTCAATGTAAACGGGCATCAAACAATTAAATGTTTACATCAAGCAAGGGTTAAGTAATTATTTTGAGAATAATTATTAACTTTGTTCATTTTATTTTTATCGGATACGTAAAGTGTATACGTTTCGCGATAAATTGCGTTTAGGCACTCCCGGAACCACCAAAACTTTTCTACGCTTCAACAAATACCCACATTTATACCCAATACATAAAAATTACTCAACAACATCACATATATCTTCTTATTGCCGAATTTATGGCAAATGATGCAAAGATATAAGACAAGAATTCAACACTTAGTCTTGTACCATACCTCTTCATTAAAACCTAGCCATCACTTGTTCCTTGGACCAAAGACTTTGACCAAGGACTATGACTAACTTCCCTAAGACCCTCAACATGTCTCCTTGACTAAGTCTTGCACCATATATGCATGTATCTAGTGATGAGAAAAACATACAAGTAAAACACTTACCAAAATCACAAAATCTCTTCCCTTTTTCTCTCCTTAAGCTCACGGCAAACAAACCCCCTTTACATAATCCATACAAATTTTTCTTCAACATATTCAAGCCACTACACATCCATTCTAAGATATCCTAAGGTGTTTCCAAGCATTGGATTACCTTTTTCAAGTATTAATCAAGAAAAGTGAAACTAGGGTTTTAAAATGGAAAGCTAGGGTTTTATATCTAAACAAGGGTTTAGATACTTTGGTTCATCATCTTACATCATAATAAGGTTATCTAAAAACCTTCATGTCTTTACTTTCATCATTTTTATATGTTTACATGTTTTATATAACTATATCACCACTTAGGATTTTTAATATGTAAAACGAATTATCACTTATGTTTATGAATTTACACACTTTTCTTATGTCATATTGTTATATATATCATGGAAAAATGGATTAATAAATATGTTGACATGTTGTTTAAGTATAAACATGATTTTGTATAAATTAGGGTTTTAAGGTTTACTTAAGAAGGTTATGATTAAAAGTATACATAAATGTTATAAAGGGCTGTTTTAAATTCGTGTTTCATACAGTAGGTTTGACATTATATAAAAATAATACGCCTCATGACGATTCCAAAATGATAAGAAACTTGAAAAACCGATTTATAACGAAAAAGATACGTTAGTTACGAGTTTACGACGAGAAATACTTTTATAAAACTATTTTTATAAAATTTACTATTCATTACAGAAAGTGATATTTTTAAAACATCAAAAATATGATATAACTTTTAATTACGAGATCGTACTCGAAAGAATCGCTAAAAACGGAACTATAACGAATAAACTACGACGTTTACGATAATTAAAGTTTATAAAAGTAATTTTAGAAACTATGAACAGTAAAAAGTACTATTCATCCGTGGACTCAACTTTATAAAATATAATACATCTTTCAATAACAAAGACATACTCGAAGGAATCACTAAAATCGGGATTAAAACGGATAAGTTATTACGATTACGAGTTTACGCTAATTACAACCTAAAAACGACTAAAATATATGTCTGTTGTGAACAGTAAAATCACTATTCATCAAAAAAACTCAAATTTTGAAAATGTTATATTTTGATAACTCGTCTTAATACGAAGACGTGGACGTAAGAAACGAAAGAAACGGACTTAAAACGAGAAAGTTACACCATTTTTACTAAAGTATTCTTATAAACGTTTTTACTTTATAAATATGATTTCACTAAAACGATTAGACGGTGATGTAGCTATATAGAATTATACGTTGTATTAGTTATCAAAGTACTATATTACTAGGGAGTTTCATAATGATGAGGCCTCTTCGGGGTGGCGTATCGACGAGTTGCTGGATTTACGATTTAAAGTGTCCTAGCTCCTCATACGTTCACTACACGACCTCTTAATTATGATAGCCCGAACGATAGTATGATGAGCTATATATTAATCTAAGTGCTTAGTACTTATACGACCTATATTGGATTAGGTTGCATTCCGTCATTTCCGTGACGCATTTTCTATTGTGAATACTTGTTGATTCATACATATTTGAGATCGGAAGAATACCTATATTGAAAGCAGTGAATTTTAGACATGATTGTTTTACTACGGACACAAGTGTTTTCAAAGTGTATGCTATCCAGATTACTGCCTGATTATTAATGCCTAAGTTACCTTATTGCCGTGAAGTCCCTACTTATCATGAACCGTTAATTGCTATTATAGTGAGCGCTGGTGTTTAGGATGAGATCTAACGGGATGACAATCCCCACACCCTAACTGGTCACTAGTTTGATCGGGTGCATTTAACATTTAGAGGTGTCCGGGTGTTGGCAAGCATCCTATATTACTTTTGTGGGGCATTCCAATCTATTGATTGAAGTACGTTAAGGCTTCGGTGTCATGAGCTTAGTGCAATAATATATACTTAGACTTGATGAATGTGTTTCTCTTGTCTACATTACTTGTTTTGGACTTCGGAATAATGTACTTAGTCCACCATTACTTCGATCATGTGGTCACATTTAATCTTTCTTGATTTACTGAATCAACTAACTTGGATTTTCGGATGGATATCGAATAATACATTAAATGTTGTAACGCTACTTTTCTTCTGAAATATTCTTAATTAATTTCAACACTAGCTTTTACTTAAAAAAAAGAAAAGTTGGGTCCTAATGATTCACCAACATTATTGTTGACGTTTTAGCATGTATTTTCAGGTTACTATTTTGTTAGTGGAGCATTGGGAGCATTCGAGTCGCGCGTATATATATATTTTTGAAGGCTTAATTACTTGAGTACCATTTGACAAATGTTTTTCTGTGCATTATAAATGGGATCCTTTGTAAACTCTGATTTTAATATATCAAATGTAAAATTTATCTTTAAACGTCTCTTTTGAGGTCGTTTTCCGTGACTTGTGTTTTGTGCCCTGAAGTAGCACCCCAATGTTACCATTCCGCTGCGACCCATTTTTGGGGGTGTTACAACTATGAACCATCTGTGCAAAGTCAAAGACGGGTAAACCCAAAAATCCACGATGTTATCAAAAAGGAGGTTGAAAAACTCCTTGACGCTGGATTGATTTACCCTATCTCTGACAGCCCTTGGGTGAGCCCGGTACACTGTGTACCTAAAAAAGGAGGTATGACCGTCATCACAAATGAAGAGAATGAACTGATTCCTACTCGATTGGTGACTCACGCGAACCAACCCCTCTTTTTATGTATCAAATATGTAAACAAATACAAACATGTATAAATACACAACAAGGGACGAAATCACGCGAGAGCAAGAAAACCGGAAGCAG
>BQNB010182467.1:0-12497 GCA_026074375.1 Tanacetum coccineum | reverse complement strand
GATCGAAAAGCTTGTATGAGAAGCATGTCTTCGGAAATGTTACAACATCTGACAGAGGAAGAGGACGAGTAATGGTGGTAACTCGTGGTATATCCTGTGTATTATATGTATATATGAAAACAGAAAAACCCAAAAAGATTTTTTCATTTTATATAAATTTTTCAAAAAGAAAATATAAAAATATAAAACCAGAAAAGAAAATACAAAATTAAAAAATTAGAAAAATACAAAAATAGGTTTTCATGACATGTCTTCTGAAAATCGATAACATTTACGGCCTTATAAATGTCATTCAATAATGATACGAGGCTGTAAATGAAGTTCGAGCAGAAGTTCAAAATGTTTTAAAACATGTCATATGGCTTGCTATTATTTCAGATAGAAACCCGGTCTTTAATTTAAAGGCAAGTATTTTGACAAAAAGAAAACTTGACCTCTCAAAGGAAAATTAAATTTTCTTGGGAATGAATTACTTCATATTCATTCAAAGGCTTGTGTTTACTTTGCAACACAACCTGTGCTTCTTTTATACAAATTAATGTACGTGTCAGTGTATTTATTTGTCAAAATAAGAGAAATCTTATTTTATGGTGTTGATTTTTTCAAAAATAAAATAATCTTATCAGTAATACATCAAAAAATGATTTTTCAAGGCATTTGACCACTCAAACAACGACTACAGCTCTTTAAATAGAAAATGGGCCATTGTTTGAGGGGGAGACAATGTCAAATATCTTCTTTAAAGATCATCATGTGATAAAAGGAAAAGGTTTTTAAACAATAACAGACTAATTCTTAATGGAAAGTTAATTAATTGTGCATTATATGTTATGTGTTTAAACTTTTAGGGTCTTGATAGAAAATCTTATGGTTTAGTCTAGCTTATTAAAACTTTAGGGACTAAATGTGCCAAAAGGTTAACTAGAAATGCCTTAAGAAAGTTGTTAAAGAAAATTAGAAAGGAGAATATAGTTCGGGGGAATTTGTGAGAAAAATCAAAAGTTTTATAACAACAAACACCCTCTTCCCTCGTTTGTTCACCCTACAACAAACACATCTAATTTTTTTTTCCTCAACCACCATTGTCACACTAAAGGTAAACTACAAAAGTGTTTCTCATCTCTTATACAACTCCTAATCAAAAAGAATTAGTGTAATTCATGTGTTTTGGCTCGAAAACCACCCTAGAACTCGATTTAGGGTTCTTCGATATAAAAGGTGTGTGTTTCCTAAAATTGATTTAGGGGTTTTAGACTCTAAGGGACATAGAACACTAGTGTAAAACAGTTGTCGTGGGGATAACATACTATACTAATGGGTTTTGATTGATTCTTGTGTTCGAAAAAGTGGGGATTAAGGAAGAACTTGAAAATGTTAATGGGTTTATGTGTATGTAGTGTTAGAATGCCTGTTTGAATGTATTAGATTAAGAATATCCAATTCTTGAATGTAGATTTTGTGAGTTTGGGTAACACGAGTGACTTGTTACTCGTTTTGTACTCTAAGTAAAAAATGTGTGGTTAATTCATGTTATATCTGCTATAAGATGTTCTTATATGCTTGATTCATGCTTGTGTGGAGTCTAATTGCCTAAAATTTAAAGTATGTGTTAATTCAAAAATTAGTGGGGCGATTTATTCTCACTGAGTATAGGGGAGATTTATACATGCGCATATAGGGGCGATTTATACGCTTGCCTATAGGCGGCGATTTATACGTTTCTCTATAGGCGGCGATTTATACCTTCCCTATAGGCAGCGATTTATACAAATTTCTTGTAGGCGGCGATTTATACACATTTTCTATACGCGGTGATTTATACACTATTTATACTAGGGGCGATGTATACACTATTATTTTAGGGGTGATTTATACACCTAGTCTAGGGGGCGATTTATACATAGATATATAAAGAATGATTTTTGCCTAAATTTTTTTACTAGATAACTTCCTTTAGGATAATTCGTCTTTAAATCATATGTAAGTTGCTAAATTGATTGTGTTTGACCAATTGTTAGTTTGTTGACCTTTAAGTTGACTTTCTGATTAATGTATGTCGTTCTATGCTTTGACTGAATGCCTGATAAAATGTGTTAAATCCATCTTGTTAATGTCTGTAAATCATTTCTCTAAGTCTATACCCATGAATCAAATAGGTCAATTAGTGATATATAAATTTGTTTGTATAAGAACTGTATTGGAATATTCTTATTAGAAACATGAATCCTATTGCCACTCAATAAGTTGCTCTCGACAATGCTTTGGTTGCTCGTGAGAAACAACTAAAGATTGAAAAATGTAACGCAAGAATTGAGTTCAGCAAGCCACAAAGAGAAGAAATATATCAAGTCACATTGGATTGTTCATCCCTCTACTTTCTCTCTCTAAGTGTTCATCCCTCTACTTTCTCTCTTTAGTTCTTGCTCATTTGATTGTAAGATAAGATATATCATATATTCTACAAATTGCTTATTAAGAAGTGTTTTACATGCAGTCAGTGGGATCCAAAGAAGGACGAACTTATACACAAATATTTTATACATAAACACGCAACAAATCGATTCAATGGTATGTTGTGTGCAGCTAGAAGCCTAGAATTAGCGCTAATTTTTTTTACAAGAACAAGAATCGAGAGGTTCCTTTTGATAAGGACAAGCTGGATGAAACAAGAACTTTGGATAGCATTATTACATGTTTCTAATTTTATTTTGTAACGGATTCGCATCTTCATTGACAAAGTTTATATATTGAGTTTGTAATAAGAAATATATGTTGCAAAATCTTGTTGATGCAAACAGAGTTGCAAATTTTGGTTGTTGCAAAATGTTGTGGTTGCAAAAGTTACCATTGCAAAACCCGTAGCAAATGATAACCGTTGTAAATTATGTGATGATGCAAAAACTATTCGTTGCATAATTATGGGAAAATGTCTTCATTGCAAAAAAAGTCTCTAGTTCCAACGAAATATCTTTCGTTGCAAACAGTTTTTTGCCTATTGCAATTCGGATGCAAATTAAATTTGCATTGAGCCTTTTTGCAGTAGTCAGATTTCGTTGCATTTCCATTTTAAATAGGGTTTCGCAACAGATTTGCATCATATATGGACGGTCACATTAGGCCAGTTTTGTTGTAGTGCTCCTGGTATCTTAATAGACCCTCCTAGAAAGGTGTTGTCTGAATGTTGACTTGGTCAGTTATCGCATGCACCTCACCAGTTGAGCCTTTTGTAAAGTTTCTAAGTGACTCATGACTCATATGTTTCGTTTTCTAGTCGACCTTCCTCAATGTTTGTGAGGTCTTCTTCCTGGACTGGTCAAGGTGGGTGTGGGTTAGTTCTTACAAAGGAATTTGCGAGGTTTGTTCATGAGCCATTTTTTGATAAAAACTTTTTTTGAAAGAATGAAAAATTTTGTGTTTCTCAAGTGAGAATTGAATATAAATAGGCTTAAAGTTTGTGGCTATTTCGTTTCATGTACTCACGGATGGCATCATGCTTACGTAAGGTATGTAGAGCATAATTAAGAGATGTTTTGTGATGGTTGTGTTGTTCAGTTTCTCGTATTCAATGGTAAGGACCCAAAGATATGAATAAAAATCAAGAAGCTTGGGTAACGCTTCAACAAATCATGAGTTTGTGTTAACTATGTGAAACAGTGTGTGACATGTTGTGAAAGGATGCAGATCCTTTTGCGTGTGTGGGATGCTTTATATTTACAAAGGAGTATCTAAGGTTTAGATGTAAACCCTTGATGGATGATCAATGACTATGGGGAGGCAACGCGTTGATCATTTAATGAAACACAAGGACATGTGGCCTCTCCTCCTTGACTCTAACAATGCATGTATCTGATTATATCGATTGCATATATCCTATTGTTTTATGTCACTTCGTATGTTTTAACCATTTATGACAGTTGGAAGACAGATGTCTCGTGCTTATGTACTATACGGCCTGATAAGACTCGCCATGCTAAGTGTAACCTGGGATTGTGAGTGGTCCACTCAAATGTTTATTGATGGGATTTAGTAGTGAGCTTGACTCGTGCATATGATTAGTGGGCTTAGGCCATTAATATTGATACTCTATCAAAAACTAATGTTATTGATCCAATATTTATAAGAAAACAATTACCTAATTCTTAAATTTTAAACCGAATCAAATTAAGAAACACGCCAAAACTAAATATCAAATTTACTGAACGCCCCTTATAGTTTAAGTCACCGACTCAGGGCTATCTACAAGAGTAGTTGTCCTGGGATCAGTATGTGTTGGAAATTTAGTGCAATTATGGGAATTGGATTATACTTGGAAATGGGTTTGGATGTACGGAGTGTGCACCCATCAAGTCACTGATTCTCCCTGACTCTTTTAGTAGTTAGCTTAATGTCTATTAAATGGGTAGTTTCAACATTAAATGCTTGTAACTGCACCTATTAAATAGGTAGTTTCAAGTTTGAATTAATGACCTTGATTATGGTCATGTAACCACTATGCATTTATGGAGGAGATTATGAGATTAATTGGCTAATTAATGCTCATAACTCCTTTTGACCAGGAGTTACAAACTCTTTTGATTAAGAGTTTTATTTCTATAAATAGAGACTAGCAGGGTACCCGCGCGTTGCAGCTGCGGGTACCCTGAAATAAAAAAATTCGACGAATAATGTTTTTTAATTTATTACCCTTTTTGTGACAATAAGTTTATAGATGTTAATAATTTGATGTCACATATTTTAACTCTTTAACCAATGTTAATGTTTTCATTATACAATTTTGATACTAAATATTTTACTAAGCAATGTTTTTTCGTTATTCAATATGACTGTTTGATTTATTTAAATAAGCTTTATAAATATGTGTTTAAAAATGCATTTTTTTATTTGCTTAGGTTATAATTAAAATAATAAATTAGTAACTGGTTTAGTTTGTAAATGTGTTTTATTAGTTGCACGTTTAAGTAAGGGGATATTTTTAATATTAGCATTAATTATATGTGTTGAATTGATATGTGGGTGCATTTAATAGTTGTAAATCAAGCTTTAAAACTTGTAAGGTTTAAAATCAAATTTTGTTGTTTGCATTAAAGATTGTACAATATGCATCAATATTTGTATTACTTAATTTTTTGCATTAAATGAAGAGAGAGATACTAATTTGTTTTATATGCAGTATAGATGAACACTTCCATGAAAGACACACAAAAACACCAACACAAAAAACATAAACACTTAGAGCGAAGGGTTCTTGATTTGTGCCTAAAACAAAAACAAGCCTTTGGTTTTATCCCAAGTAGGTCTTCGTGTAACCTAATAATAGGGTCGAATAATCTTCTTTGGAAAGTGATTACATGACTTCAAGTGATATCTGGTAACCATCTTGGTAATTATCTAGGCTATTGATTATCTTTACCCTAATATGGGCCAACCAACAACCAACAATCAAAGAAGATTATTTTGTGATAATCAATGGCTACTGATGCTATGAGTGTGGTGTATGTGCTCACTACTCCTACTACCTGGAAAAAAGGGTGTAGAATGCACGGGGATCAATCAGTGAGGGGAATAAGTGGGATAATATGACTATGTTTGCAGAGTGTTTAATCCTCAAAGGTTATGTTCGATCCTTTATTTGTTTATTTACCAACAATCTTGAATCTGGAAGAACTATGGATCCTTGGAGGCCAAATAATATGGCTGAGGAATGGCATCCAAGTAAAGATAGTTTCTTGTTAGTAATTTCACAATTATAAGAAATGACTGATTCTAAGACCAGTTATGGAACAATACACGACTTATTGGTTTATTTGGAAGATTTACACAAACATCAAATGAACATGGATGAGGCTATTCCAGTTCGCTTTGTCATCAATGATAAACTCCCTCCTTGGAAACGTTTTCAAGCACACCTGAATATTCAATAAAATGGACGGAGTTAAATCTTGTTGGTTGGGCAGTCATCTGCGCATTAAGGAGTCCCTCAGGGTGCAGGATAATGACAAGCCATAGGGCGACAATGTTGCTGGTCCTTTAGTGGTCAATATGGGTAGAAGATACAACTTCCTATAAAGTACTCCTCGACGATTGGGGTATTAGTTGATAGCATCATGATACTAAATCTGATCCTAACAAGATTGTCTAAAGTGACTTGTTGGAAGTGTGGGAAACCTGGACACTTGAAAAAAAGGAATTATTAAGGTGGGAAAAAGTTGGTAAACAGGCATGTTCAGGCATAAAATGATTCAGTGAATAATTCTTCCAACTCACTAAAAGGTAGAATATATTTAATAAATCTTTTTAGGTTTATTATGTTACATATATATATCTGAGGCTTATTTTGTAAAGGATGATGATGTTGCGTGGTGGGTTGACTCAAGAGCAACTGTTCATGTGTGTAAAGATAGATGATGGTTCAAGACCTATGAGTCACTAAAAAATGGATCTATTCTTCACATGGGAAATGAGTCAACAGCCCTGGTGCATGGACGTGGTTGTGTAGATCTTAAGTTTAGTTCTGGAAAGATTGTTTCTTTGTTGAATGTTTTGCATGTTCCTAATATAAGGAAGAATTTGGTTTCAAGTAGTGTTTTGAATAATTGTCGTTATAAACAAGTGATTGAATCTGATAAATTTGTTCTATCTAAAACATGGTGTGTTTATTGGTTTTGGTTATTTGAGTAATCAAATGTTCATGCTAAATATTGTTAATGATAATATTGCTTCAGCCTTTATGTCAACCTCTAAACTGAATGATTCAATCTTATGGCATGCTAGACTGGGCCATGTCCACTTTAGGAGGATGCAAGATATGTCTAAGGATGGGTTAATCCCAGCTTTTGACATGGACATCGAAAAGTGTAAGACTTGCATGCTGACCAAAATAACTAAGAAACCATTTCAAAATGTAAAACGTGGAACTGAAGTTTTGGAGCTTATACACTGATCTGTGTAATTTACATGCTACTCTCTCTTTAGGGAATAAGAAATACTTTGTAACATTTATTGATGTTGCTTCAAGGTTTTGTTATGTTTATTTAGTACATACTAAGGATGAAGCATTAGATAAATTCATAGTATTCAAAACTAAAGTTGAATTACAAAAAGGGTCCCATATTAAAAGATTCAGGACTGATAGGGGAGGTGAGTACATGGATACTCTGTATTTTCAGTCTGTTGGTATTATCCATGAAACGAATTCCCCCTATACTCTACAACAAAATGGTATATTTGAAAGGAAAAATAGAGTGCTGAAAGAAATAGTTAATTCCATGTTGTCCTACTCAGGACTGAGTCAAGGGTTCTAGGGTGAAGCTATGTTAACAACTTGATATTTATTAAATAGGGTTCCCAACAAAAGGAACATGATTACCCCTTATGAACTCTGGACTAAAAGGAAACCAAACCTGAACTACCTCAGGGTTTGGGGTTGTAGGGCAGTTGTAAGACTCCCTGATCCAAAGCTAAAAACTTTGGGTGAAAGAGGCATTGAATCATCTTTGTTGGATATGCTGAGCATTCCAAGGCTTTTAGGTTCTATGTTATTCAACCTAATGAATCAGTTTTAATTTGCTCTATAATTGAATCAATGGATGCTATCTTTGATGAGAATAGATTTTCATCAATCCATAGACCAAGTCAGAGGTCCTTGATAAATGGAACTGAAGACATTGGTGGTTCAGTGGTCCCTAAAGAGGTCACTAAAGAGGTTGTGACTCAACAACATAAACCTGATCTTAGAAAAGGCAAAAGAAATAGGACTCCAAAGAACTTGACCTGAATTTCAATTATACTTAATTGAAAGAACAAGGGATGAGTTCTTTGACCAACACTCCTATTGCTTTAAGGTTAAGGATGACCCTAAAACATTTGATAAAGCAATGAAGTCCTAGGATGTTGCTTTTTGGAAAGAGGCAATTAATGATGAGATGGATTCCATCAAAGGCAACAACACTTGGGTGTTGACTGATCTACCTCCAGGTTGAAAACCTCTTGGTTGCAAATGGATCTTCAAAAGAAAACTGAAGGTAGATGGAACTATCAAAAAGTTCAAGGATAGACTAGTCATTCAGGGCTTTAGACAAAAGTCAGGGATAGACTACTTTGATACTTATGCTCCAGTGGTACGTATCAGTACTGATGACGTACCCTCCTCTCCGGTTCGAAGGCCTACCCTTCGAAGCCCGAATAGGATCTTATCCCAATTACAACCAATAACCTTGGAATAGTTTTAAGTGGCGTAAAACCATCTTCAAGATGGTTACCAGTATGGGAATCCGCCACGCCAAGCCCGAATAGGATCTTATCCCAATTACAACCAATAACCTTTGAATAGTTTTGAGTGGCGTAAAATCATCTTCAGGATGGTTACCAGTATGGGAATCCGCCAAGTGAATCCCTACACCCTTCGCGTGGGCCTTCGACGAAACTAGAGCAAAGGTCAGACAGTCAAACCCACGTTATCCATCTCCATCAAGGTCTTTCCGCCAAAATAGAGATCGTGGTACACAACCCCAAGAATCACCCCTTAAATCGTGGGACACCCCCACGATCACCGGTCTTTGTGCTAAGCCTCATTCCATCTCATTTCTACACCTATACATAGATGGTAAGGGCTCCAGGTATGGCTAGGACTCTTAACACACTTACTTACGTTATCATACTTTACCAAATACAAAGCACATACTTACTCTCATGCCAGAGGTGATTCGCAGGGACACCCCCTGTGCTTCACTTAACATAGTGTTTTCATTTGTGTTGACACAGGTTATTCAAGGCTTGGCAACTCAATAATCACTTAAAGAATTCTTCGATCTCATCGAATCCTGATCGTGCCCATATTTGCACAATCAGTGGCCCCTTCCGTGGGACCGCAACAATTAGTCCCGTTCAAACCAAGCCTAGTAACTGTCAAAATAACTCACCTTCTTTTCCGGCATAACAAGCGAGAGAGAAATTACACCACCACCAGGTTTCTCGGCAATACCCACAACTACCACCATGTTTGCCGCCACCACTCCTAAAAACACGCTCATGGCTTATCGTGCTTCCACCTCAACTAATCTTAATCCCGTGATTAGCCCAGATTTCGTCGAAGCCAATTATGAAGCCCTTGAGTCTCTCTTAAGGGACCGGTGTAGGCAGATACATAATAATGACCTTCGAACCGAACTAAAGTACTTCAGCAAATATTACGATAAAGAACGAGAGATGGAGCCAAGACCTAAGCCTACCCGAGCTGCCACTCCACCTCTTCGAATAGCATCTCCCAGGATCCGTAGACGGGGGGAAAGAAGGTTCAAAGGAGGCTCTGAGTAAAGGGGAAGCATGGATGCAAAGGAATACTGAATGGGAGGCCTTCAGATGAAGCACCCAAGAAATGGAGGTAAGTGTGAATCTCTTCCACTTTTGGGAGCCCATTTAGGGAGAGGCGAGAATGGACAACCTTTGCAATCTTCTTTGACTTTCGCTTACGGAGGTCAAGCACTTCCAAATAACATAAAAGGGAATCTCCCTTCTAACGGTACGTTTCTCTCACACCACGCTCAACCTTTAATACCTGCTTGCTTGAGTATACCTAACGGGTTCATGCCTACTCACATTCACCCTTATCAACAACCTACGAGTTTTGTTAACGGGCAGCATTTAAGCTTCCTCACGCAAACTCCACCAGGAAAACTCCTCATGAGGGAATTCCTGCCTATCTCCTATAGGAGGTGCACGCACCACAAGCCTTTGTAAATAGTAATATGCCTCCCCATAATGGTTTTACGTACCCCGCAAATATGCCTACAAACAGTTATCCTTTTTATACACAGCCTATGTACACATTTCCAAACATGCCTGTGTATACCAACACAAACCTGATAAGCACTGTCTTGAACCCTGTGGGTTCGGTAACACCTTTTGTGCACTAGATAAAGGATTATCCTCTCCTAGACGGACATAAAATGCCTTCCCATATTGGTTTTTATGATGGGAAAGGAGACCCAGATAACTTCTTGCACCTTTTCGAATGAGCTATATGGATGCAAAAATGGTTAATGCCAATAGCCTACCATATGTTTATATATACCCTCAAAGACTCCGCCAGAATATGGTGGAACAGTCAGAAAGCAGGTAGTATCCTCGATTATAAAGATCTCAAGGCAAAATTCTGATCGCATTTTAGCCAACAGAAGAAGTTCACAAAGACGCATCTAGTTGTCCACAACATCAAACAAAGAGAAGGCAAAAGGACTCGAGCCGTCATCACCAGATATACATATGATACTTTGAAGATCCTGGGTTTACATGAAGAACAAAGAATCTTAGGTTTTGTTCATGGCTTGAGAAAAAGGAGTTTGGTCGAGCATCTCTCCACGGACCTTCCATCCACTTACAAAGGTCTAGTGGAGAAGATTTACACATGGGTTGAAGCAAGAGACGTAGCCACTAATGATGCCTCAAGTGATCAAAGAGACAGTTTCAAAAGGTCAAAGAAAAGTTCCTGGGATAATAACAGAGGACAGAAAAATAAAGACAGATTCTCCCCCTATCGAGGACCTAATCATGGTTTGCTTCCCAGTTTGTAAAAAAGTCCAAAGGAAATTCTCGCTATAGAGAAGGCTACAAGAAGCTTAGAGCCACCTCCAACGATGTTCAGAAGTAAGCGATCGCAAGATAGGTCCAAGTACTGTCACTTCCATAAAGATTACGAACACGATACCAATGATTGTAGATACCTTAGAACTCAGATTCAAGAGGCTGTAAAATCGGGACAACTTTTGCACCTCGTGAAAGGAATAAAAAAGGAAAGAACAAAGTCATCTGACACCTCACGAGGAGAAAGTAAAAAGGATAAAGGCACCGCACCCGCTGAAGCACCCATACTTATGGTAAGTCGAGAAGACCATATCGTAAAAAGCCTCGGATAAGAGAATACAGACTACGGAGGAAAGGAAATTATATTTCCTCTAGTAGCAAAGGTGAATAATGTACCAGTCATTATAGAGGCTAAGATATTTGGAAGAAAGGTAGGGGTGAGTATACATGGATAGAGGAAGCTCATGTGAGATTATCTATGAGCATTTCTTTGAGAAACTGAATCCTACCAGCAAAGCCACTAAAGTGGACCTGAAGACCCCTCTAGTAGGGTTCTTAAGAGAATGTTCTTTGTCCATTGGTGAAGTTCCGTTAGACCCCCTCTCAAGAACAGAAACTCTTAACTTCATTATTGTAAGGTTCGACTCCTCACACAATATGCTGTTAGGAAGAACAGCGATGCAAAGGATAGGAATCGTAGTCTTAATGATTTATGAAGCCATTAAATTTCATACCAAAAAAGGAACCAGAACTATACTTTCGGCAGACAAAACTGATGAAGGAACGAAGAGGGCCAGAAAGATACTTTCCACAAACGAGGAAAGAATCCTCAGTTGCGTCAACGCTGAGGAAAACATTATCGTAAACGACAAGTATCCCGACCAAACGGTGACCATCGAAAAGCAGCTACCTGAACATTTCGAAAAAGAGTTGCAAAACATCTTAAAGTCAAATGCAGACGTCTTCGCATGGACACACGTTGATATGACAGAGATTCCAAGAACCATAATGGTTGAAGGAAAACCTTTCAACACGGAACATAAGCTGAATGAGTACAGCCATGTTAAGCCAATAAAGCAAAACAAGAGAGGTTTAGGTCCAGATCGCAACATGGCAGCCTGTAAAGAAACAAAAGAACTTACGAAAGCAGGGATACTACAGAAGGTCAAGCACCAAACATGGGTAGCCAACCCTGTTATGGTAAAAAAGAGTGATGGAGGATGGAGAATGTGTGTGGATTTCACAGACATAAACAAGGCATATCCCAAAGATTGCTATCCACTACCAGAGATCGATTGGAAAATATAATCCCTCTTAGGGTTCCGTTTGAAGTTCTTCCTAGACGCCTACAAGGGTTACCATCAAATCCAAATGGCAGAAGAAGACGAAGACAAAACAGCCTTCTACGCAGGAGAAATAGTCTTTTGCTACAAGAAGATGTCGTTTGGTCTCAAAAATGCAGGGGCAACATACCAAAGGTTAGTGGACAATGTCTTCAATCACCAAATTGGAAGAAACCTTGAGGCTTACGTAGACGACATGGTCATCAAAAGTACTTCTGAAAAAGAAATGTTGAAAGACATGCAAGAAACCTTCGAAAGGTTTCAATCGATCAACATGAAGCTAAACCCGAAGAAATGCTCATTCGGTGTTGAAGAAGGCTCATTTTTAGGACACCTCATCACTAAGCATGGCATAAAAGCCAATCCTTCGAAGGTTAAAGCAGTCACTGACCTCGACCAGCCAAGAACACTAAAAGACATACAAAGTCTCAACAGCAAGCTAGCAGCCCTCAGCCGGTTTTTATCGAAAGGTGAAGAAAGATCCCTAGCTTTCTTCAAAGTACTCAAAGGGTGCAAAGATAAAAAGAACATACAGTGGACAACCGAAGCCGACAAAGCACTGGAGAAAATGAAGAA